>VZRH01003315.1:59955-102651 GCA_013397555.1 Urocynchramus pylzowi | reverse complement strand
CCCTGCTGGGGCCCGGCCCCGACAAGCCCCCCGCCGAGCCGGGCGAGGAGGCGGAGGCCCTGCGCGCCCAGCTGGGGCGGCTGCAGGAGAAGCACCGCCGGGCCTTGCGGCATCTGCGGCNGGAAGGGGAGTTGGAGGAGCTGCTGCTGGAGGAGGACGAGCAGCCGCTGGATAAGAAGAGCCTGGTGCCGGCCGTGTAGGCGGCCCGGCTGGCGCTGCGGGCCCTCCCCGCCGCTACCGTGTAGGGGCGGGTGACGCCCTCTCGCTCCCCGCTGTGATCCCCGTGCGGCGCGGGGGCTCCCCTCAGCTCCCTCCATCGAAACGGGCCCTCCCCGCGGAAAGGGTGGAGGAGGAGTTCCGGTTTGTTAATCCTTATTCCAGATGTATACCCAGGTTCATGTGGGAAGCTGAGGCTTGGAACACGAGAGGAACCTGTCAGAGCGGCTGTTGAGAAGAAAAGAAACGGGTTCAACAGAACACTTGGTCTCGTGGCATCCCACAGCATTGAACTGTGCCTCCTCTGGAGCTGTGGATCACCTTTTTTCTCTTGAGTTAGTGAGTGTCATGTAGACTTCAAGAGCCATAGAGACTGACTAGTTCTTAGTAGTTGATGTATGTTAGGAAGAGGAGTGGAGGAAGCTTGAAGGCTTTTGTCAGTGCCCCAGTAAAAGTTGGTGATCAGTTGAACTATGAATTGCCTTGGACACTTACTGAAGAACACTATTTGTATTTGTAGTGATGGCCTTCATTCACCCTCACATGAATACTGATTTGAATTTCACATTTTCACACAAAACGGCAGCTACTAAATAAACTTATGATACACCAAACGATTGTCTGAAGTGTGAATTTTTAACAGGAACTTTTTGAAAGTGTAGATCAAGTGCCTTTCTGGTCATTGCACTGTGCCTTCCCAAAGCCCAAAGAATGGGGGTTTTTTATTACTGTACTTTTCTTAATTGTCTACTGTTTGGAAGGAAATTAATTATTCTTTAGACCTAGAAAAATTTGCTAGAAAATTTGCTGATTGAAGGGAACCTTTTTAAAGAACTGAGGCAGAGTTTGGCTTTGTAATGTTTCATTATTTTTTATGTAATATAAAGGCTGGCTTGTGCCTTCAGGTTTGAAATTGGTTTCTTAAAGCTTTAAAAGACAAGGTCTGTTTTAGTTAAAGTTGAAACTAATGTGAAAAGGTGAAATTCCATCATTTTCTGTAAGTATCTTTGAGAATATAACTGCTTGAAAGAGCCATTACTTCATATAATGTCAACATAACCCTCTAATCATAAATGCCACTAGTACTCGTTAAGTATGTGGATCTGCAGCTTCAAGTGGGTTCTCAAAATGGTAAAACAATTTGGCACAGTACAGTCAATATCTCCCTGATAAAAAAGTGTGGGTGGTGATGTCTGGTTGTGGTGTTTGTTTTATAAACTTAAGAATTCTCAAAAATAGTAGCTAAATGCTCAAGAACTACACTATCTACAATACCATCAGGGTTGTCTTGTTCTAATAGCAGTTTCCAGTAAAGTATGAATACCCAAATGATGAAAAGAATCTGTCAAAATAGGGCAAGACAGGACTCTGTTAAGATAGAATGCTAGAAATGAGTAACTATGTCAGGCATCCTTTTCAAAAGGTGCAGGTGTTGGCTCATACAAAAGAGGAGAGATCCTGGACTTCCCTAATAGGATGTGCAATTCTTTTTAACTAAACTCCTGTGGTACCTGCGTTAAATGGACTTCTTTTTTGCAAGAGTACTAAGTTCTCTGAAAGCTTGTATAAAGGATTCTTTATGTTTATACATATCTCGACAGACAAATTATAAAACAAATCTGCAAATTACAGAGGGGGAAAAGTGTTTCAGTAGAATTCAAATTAGTATCAAAAGCCAGAGAAAAGATTTAGGGTATTTCCTCAAATTGCTGCTTCCTCATGGACTGCAGTAAATAATCTCTTGATTCAGTCAAGCTGCAAAAACTTAATTTAACCATTTGCCTGATCTGGTTATTGTGAGTTTGGTTCTGAGAACAAAATCCAAATTTAGGAGAGGCCTTTAATGAAATGGTACAAGAAGTACACTTCACTGCAGTGTCCCCCACATTATGGCTTGTGGGCATTCCTTCATGACACACTTGTGTGATCCTTGTCCACAGGTAGCTATGTATTTTGAAGCTTACAGGAGGAGTAAATATCCTTTGGGCTATAACTGTTGCAGCATCCCGTCTGGATTTGTGTATGCAACTAGTTCTAACAGTTAGTAGCTTGATATCACAGGCACGTTCAGCCAAAACCCTTAAAGCTGATGGTTGGTAGAAAACACAGAGTTTGGAATTGCCTGATACACTACAGCATCTATACATCTGGAAGTGCTGGGAGAGGTAGTACCTACAGTAGAGTGAAGAGCTTTTACCTTTTTGCTCTACTTTTGATTAAGGTCTGTTTTAATTTTTGGTGTTCTGCTTTGTGTCCAATAAACAGTCAAATCTTGAAGATCCAGACCTTAAATAACCTAGTCGTACCTGGACTAGGGTAGATATTAGTCCTTTTTTTTTTTTTCAGTTTTTGTGGTAGTGTCTCCAGGTTTTCATGTCTTGCAGTGTTGAGTCTTTCTTCCTCTGGCCTGAGTGAATGTGGCTTCGCTGGATTTGGAAGAGAGTGCATTACAGAACACCATTGGTACAATACACCGAAAAAACAACCCAGAACTATGCCATCTTGTTGTCCTTTTGTTTTATAATTTCAGTTCTTTGCTTCAAAATAATTTCAGTTATATAATGATCATTTTCAAAGCTCTGATTTTCAAAATCATGTTTTTTTTCATGTTTCTGATTCTAGGTTTTAGGTATCTTATCTCTTTTCATAGTTACCTAAAAAAAGGGAAACAAACTTTTTATTTTGCTAACAGCAAATTTGTGAATACAGGTGGATTCTTTCTGTTTAAAATGTTTTGCTTATAATTAATTTCTACATACTATTTTGTTTTACACTGAATTAGTGTTTTTTATGAGAGTGATTTTTATACAGGTAAGTTTTTTTATTAGAGAATGGGTTGAATTCAGGTTTATGTTTGAGGTTTGGGTGTTTTGCTCAGTATTGTTTGTTTCTTTCCCCACATAAACACATAGAAACATAACAATATATAAAATATATTATTAGGCAATAATATCTTCCCATTATTTTGCAGTGTTTAAAATATTAATGCCTACTCTCTTTTTTTGACATCTATAAATTAACAGAGGCAAGAAGAAGCAAAAATGTTGTAGCCTTTCACTTCATCGTTAGCAATGAAATAAAAGGCTACAACAAACCTATTTTATTTTATTCCATAAGGAAGTGTTCAGTTTTAGCTGTAGACTTTTTCTTACCCTTCTGTCCTGTGCATCATGTAAAGAAATAATAATGAAATATGAATTTTGAAAAAAGTTATATGTATGGAAGCTATATTAAAAATGCGTTTAAATTTTCTGGGGCCATCTGTGAATTTGATGACAATTACTCTAAAACATGCATGTGAACAGAATGGCTCAGTGTCAGTGCTATATTTTATATATATTCTATTGGTCCTGTGAGACCTAATTTAAGTTTCATTAAATATTTCACTCTGAAGGAGTCCTTTGTCCACTGTGCTCATCTCCTTGAAAGTGCTAGAGTCTTGCAGTGCTATAGCTGCCCATAGAGAATAAAGAAATAAATTAAATGTCTTTGTATGATAAACTAATACCATTCAGAATAGTTTAATTTGGCCACTTTCTCACTGCCCTGGTTTAGGGCAAATTTGTGGGAAGACCACCCAAAGGGGCCCCTCCAGAAAACAAACCCACACGGCCCCTCCCCCCAGCCGGTTTGGGAAAGATTTTCCTCAGAGCGAGAGATGGAAAGAACCTGTTCATTATCAGGCCCGGCACTCCCCAGCACACAGAATGAACAATACCGGATGACAAAATTTGTTCACTGCTGTGAAGAGATCACAAACTCAGAGGGTCTCTCCGGTGGATTGCCATTTCAATCCCTCTGGAGCTGGGAAAGGTGGACCCCCCGGCNGAGCTGGGAAAGGTGGACTCCCCGGCAGGCTGCAAGGTGTTCTGGATATCTCCTTGGGTCCTGGCCTGGAGCAGGTTCAGAAGGCTCCAAGGAAAAGAAAAGGGGGGCAGTCCAGAGAAAATTTGGACTGTACAGCTAAACTAGCTAGGAGGCAAGAGCAAAGCAAGCAAAGCAAAGCGGAAAGTAAAAAGGAAAAACAAAGCAGCACTAATATACTGTGCTGTCTGTCCCGCCGACTGTGGGGGAGTGAGCAAGCTGATAACCAAATTAAGCTTCACTGTTCAGGGCCAGTTTTGGAGGCACAGAGCACAACATCCAGTACACACAGGACAGACGACTGGGGATACAAGCATCATAACGTCACCCTAGGACACTCACCAAGGCAGTCATCTGTTACTCTTCCCTTTCCATCTATCTCACTATGTTTAGTATCCCCTTTTGTGTTCAGCACAGTAAAGATATTTGCATTATGTATAGAAAGCCTCTGTTCCAAAGTTGCAAGTGATTTAAAGTAGTGGTTTAAAGCTGGATTTTTAGTGTTCACAAATCAACAAGATCTTTCCTGTATATTTTTAAGTGATAACTGGTATCTGCATTATAATAGTGTGAAGTTTAGGTGTAGCTGCACTTGAAACGTAAAGTATCCAAATTGCACTTACTGCCACATCACTTCCAAAATAAAACCCTGTATCATTCAGAGAATAATAGCAGTATCTGATGAAAAAGCTCTTTTCAAAAAAGGCTTGCAACCAGTATTATTTCATGATTCTCAAGGCCAGTTGTTTGCTCTTTGTGCTGCCAAGAGTCTTTGTGCAGTCAGAATGTAGTTGTAGCAGAAAAGAAGATAAAAGGCATTGCATTCAGAGGCTGAGGCTGATTTAGATATAGCTATATAGGAGAGTAACTATGTTATAAATTTGGGAAGACAGCAAATTGGTTGGAAAATCCAGAGAAAGAGAACATTTTCAGAGAGAGAATTACTGTGGAAAGATGTGACCATCAAACAACAGCTAATGGAATTATATTCATATATACTTATGTATATTTAATGAATAAAAATATTGAATGCAAATTTGGATAAAGTAAAAGATTTACAGTGAGGAAAAATTCTACTGTGTCATGCACTGGCATGCCTTTGAAGTGCAAGCTATGGAGAGCTGCTTTACAAACAATCCTTAGCCCCTGCTGAGATTATTAGTGGTGGTGCTCATTAAGCGTAATTTATTTCATGTGGAAATTTGTGAGGGCCAGAAGCCTGAGCATCTCCATTGTGTAAGTGCTGCAGAATTTTCAATGACCTCAGGTGCTTCCCATAGTTGTTTGCAATTTATCACCTACATTAGTACAACTGTTTAACCACCCTGTGCACTATTGTTTCTTAATAGAGGAATGAGCTACAATCAGCCAGCAGCATCCAGGTGCTGTGCTTTGACAAACTCACTTCTAAGTGCCTGACCCAGCCTAATCCTGATTAGTGTGTAAGTGCTCAGGGCATAACCAGAGGTGAGGTTGTTGCAAAGTGATGACTGCCTACGGAAATTATATGGGCTGCTGAAATAACTGTGTTTGTTCATGAATTGCAAATACTTAGCTGTGTCTGGCTTTTTTCTTCTTTATTAAGTTTGCAATAATTTTGCTATGCCATGGTCAGAATCACATCTCTGTGGGCATTTATTATTTCTTCATGTTGAAGATAGTCAAACCATTCTGCTTAGCTATAGAAATCCTCAATCCCAGCTGAGGCTTTTATGACCTATAATTTAGAATTTTATCTTTGCTTTTCCTTCAGAAGTTAAAGATTTTTTTTTCAAATTATCAAAAATCTTGCTTTTACACTTTGGAGGAGTTTTGCTGCACTGCACTGATGAAGAAATGTTTCAGGGTGGATGCTGTAAAATAGTTTAAAATCAGAGCAGTGTACTTGAAATGTTTTCCCAAAGACTTTGAAAGTCCATAAGATGCAAAAAAAGCTGAAGTTTTCAAAGAAATCTTATGGAAGATTTTGGTTTTCTTTGGGTTTAATTTGTTAGTGATGTAAGAACTATCATTTTAGCAAGAGTTAAATATTGTATTACTCTGCATGATAAACATGAGTGACTGTATCTACTGTAGGGCTCAGACACATAAAATCTAAAACAAGGCACTAAAAAACACCACTGATGCTCAGAAATTTAAATGTAAGTTTTTTATTATCTCACATCCAGAAGGCTCTGTATTTGAAGCCCTCATCAAAAAAGGTTTTGCCTGTTTTACTTTTTAAGTCTCTGATTATTGTGAAAGAAGCAGTTGTAAAACCAGTGTGAGTCAAATTTGACCCTATGACCCTGAGTCTTGTATTCCAGTACTGAAGAGGGCACTAGCAATTGGAGGAGTGTGCATGAAAAGCTGCTCGTCTCTTGGATATGCATAGGTGTGCTTGGCTGAATTTTAATAGTCTTTGCATGCAGACAGGGGACGAAAAAGGACGCTTCAGGTGTCAGTCAGTATTGTTGCTGGACTTGTCTTGGTACCAGAGAAGCTTTTGTTTGTATTCTGCCTGATAAAGTTTTATTTCAGCTTTTAGCTGAAGAAGCCTTTGTGCCCTCAGAAGATGTTTCACCATCTCCTCAGTAGCTGCTGCTCAGGGCAAAATGAAGAATCATGCAAGATATGTCTCTGGCCACTTAAGAGTTCTATAAGAGTGGCTAGAAAAAGACTGAATATATCTGGTTAAAGAACAGATGGGAGTATTGCTGACCATATGGGCAAGAAGCCCTTGTTTAACTGAAGATTTAAACTATGCTAAGAAAAATGCTAGACTCCACAAAAATGGTAGAGGAAAATCCGTTGCAGTGTTGCAGCAAAGTTGCATGCAAGCTCTTCCTTTCCTAAGAAAAAACTTGTAAGGACTGATACATGCATCTGGCAGTCTAGCCCAAAAAACCATATATGTTTTCTGTCTCCACTCAGTTTCTTACATGAATCCTTAGGTGAGATATAAGGCAGAAAATACCATCTTAAAAGTCTGCTTCTCTAGTGGTTTTAGGTTGGTTAGCATTTACTAACTTTTTATACAGTTTTTTTGTGCCTTTTAGGAGCTAGCTGTAAGCGGTGTTTCCATTCCACCCCAGCAAATTATCAAGGCTTTGTCTCCTGGCCTAAGCATCCTGAGAAAGTGCACACAAGTGTATGGTAGAATCTCTGACTCAATAGCATAGGTGCCATTCTTACTGCTCTTCTGCAATTTTTATTTGTTCCCCCACCCAGAGCCTTACCTCCCTCTACCACACAGTACCATCTTGACTTTTCTGTTACAGATCTCTAGAGCAGATTCTGATGCACCCTGGAATGCTCTGTTTTCGAGTGGATTGGCACAAAGACTATCTTCAGCTGCATTCAGGACTGCATTTGAAGCTAAATTTATGCCTGTTCTCAGATGCAGGGAACCAGTGGATGCACTCAACTCTCAAACTACAATCACATGATTTTTATTTCTGTACTATATACATTAAATTTTAACAGGAGCTGTAAGTTTTCCCCTTCTGTATGCCAAGCAGCACTGTAATCTCAGAGAAACTTGAGTATATCATTGTGTTAACCCATGCTTACTGCCAAATACGATTGGAAGCCTTTATGTTTCCCCACGAGTTAAGCTATTCTGAGCAGCTCGTTCAATTCACAAAGCAGTTCTCAGGCGTTAGACACAATGTAAAATATAGTCAAGCTGCTGTTTTAGTAAGAAAACACAGCTGAAGAGTCTCACACAACAACTTAAAGCTTAGAGAGCTTATTCAAGATGTGGCTTTGGTCCTTGGCATAAAGAAATTCCAGCTCATTATCTCACTTTCTAAGAGCTTGCTTGGTTTTGACAGTGGATAACTGTTTTACTGAGACTCTTCTACACCACAGAAAAATTGAATGCAATGTCTCTGAGACAGAAAGGAAGCGTTTTGCTGATCTACCTAAGTGATTAACTTCCTGTATAACAGAAACAGAGGGGATGAGTATGCTGGACTCTCATCCAGAAGGCTCCATAGAACTACTGCACAGTGATTTCTAATGGTGCTACCTGTTAATTGATACATTTATTCATACATTGTCTTTTTTTTTCCCCCTTCATAGTTCCTACCATTAATTCCCTTCTAACAGTACTATTTTAAAGTATGATGACTTTCATCCATCATTTTTGTTTGTAGGGAGTTATAATTTGCTTTGCTCTTTAGAACTTGTAAGAAAAAAGGTTCACAACACAAATAGGTTCAGTTGATTCAAGGAATCAACTCTTAACTTTAGAAGATTTCCACATACTCTGTGGGTGTACTGAAAAAAATAAAGGTGATTTTTGGGATCGGAATGATGTTACCCTGAGGGTGTTGACTGACAAAGCCTATGCACTGGTTTTCTTAACATTGTTCATAAATAGAGTCTTTATTATCAGTACTGATGCCTCAGGAAGAAAAGGAGAAAGGTGTTTTTATGAACTTCTGATGTGAAATGTGAACATGTGTAATTCTGTCTGTAAGGGAACAACTAGCCAAAATACCGCCATTGGGCACTCTTTGCTATAAAATGAAATAAAACAGAGACCAGGAAAGCTGCCAGTTTTTCTGTACAAAACCATGAGGGTTAATGTGTATATGTAGCTTTAACAGATGATAAAGTTTGATCATGAACACATGATCTTGAATCTCTGCAATCGCTTTACGAACTTACCTAATTTTTTTTCCCCTTTAGGCAGAGATATGAAAACTTAATTTGTCCTTTTCATTCTATGTCTGTTTAGTGGCGTGACTGTTCAGTACATTTATGCAGACTCATACTTTTTTCACTAATACATTTCTTTTCAAAGCAGGAATTTTAATAATTTAGATAGCAGCTGTCCAACTAAGAAATTTCTTTTTAGCTACTAGCATAAATTTTGCAAAATGAGATTTGGGTCATGATGCAGATTATTAGGAACCTTATTTAACTGAATTTGTGAGGGTTGTATGGTTGCAAACTTATGACAACTGCACTGATGCTTGCTCACTAGAAAATTTGTCAGGAATGCATTTATAATAATCTTCTATGGAATGTTAAGTGTATTATACAGCACTTTTTGATTGAAATGGATTTTCTGGAATATAGAAAGTATTAGAGAAAATTATTTGTACAGCTGAATTTTTTTGAAAAACAGTGTGGTCATATACCAATATGGAAGATAATGAAATAGTATGGTTCAGTGTAACATTGATTGAGTTGAGCTGAGTCATGACAATTAAAAGCAAGAGGGAGTGTTTAATCAGTTAAACACTTAGTTAACTAACATGTTGCAGAGCAATGGACATTTCTCCTTAGCTCATTCTTTCTTCTGAGTAATCCTTCATAAATTGAAGAAAAGGTTAAATGCCACGTAGAGGAGCTGTGTGCCACTGCAGATTTGGAGACTGTGCCATTTTTGTAAGATCTGTAGGAGACAGCTTTTCACCTGCAAGTTCACAACTTGGCAACTTCTATCACATAACTGAGTGGGAGTACATATTGGTACATATTAATATTGGTAAATATTAATAATCTGAGGAAAAATAGTAGAGGGTATTAGAGGGTGGGTAAGGGCTCCATAGTTTCATATCTTAGCAATGGTGGTGGGAGTACATGCATGTGTGTTTGTGAATGCATACACATACAGATTCTAATCTTTATAGAGTTTTTTATACAGCAATTTTTCTAAGTATGCACCAAATACACACCAAAGCACAGGATCAAAATATTCTCTCTCCACATCTGCTCTCTAGGCTCTCTGATTCCACTTCTATTTCAGTGTGCTACAGCTTTCAGGATCCAGCAAGAGGAGAGCATGCCTGCTTGTGTTCAGATTTTTATGAAGGTTATGGTGAAAAAAAGGGTTTTGTGGACCTGTCCTTCCTCTCATCCCCACTGCTTATCCTCAGTACTTAGAGCAAAGAGTGAAAGGCATCCAGACACAATAGTGGAGTCAAGACAAAAGATTTCATAGATTAATATCTCATTATTCTATGCGTCCCACTTGGAGAGTCACTGAGTTCTTATTTCCTTTGCCCTCAAGGATGCTGGAGATGGGACATTCTCATTTTAGTGTGATTTGATTAATTTTCTAGGCATTAAATTGTGTGTAAGGCTTTATGTTTGTAGGTATAGTCTACTCCATCTTGGAACTTTTTTGCTTTTCTTCTAATTTTTTTTCCCCTTCTTTTTATGTGCCTGTTGCTGACTATTGATCTAAACCCGTGGATTTAAGGTAACAAAGCTGCATGAGCTGCACTTGGCTTAAAAGCATCATAAAGCTGAACTATAAAGAATGCCATTTCTTAGTGTCTGGGTAAGTCTTTCTGTGTTACAGCAGAAAAGTGGAGATCAGGGTTTCCAGATAACAGGTTGCCTGTAATCTATTTTTGTGCTAGGCATCAAGTTTCAATTAACCTTTAAAAATTATTAAATAAAATGTGCAATTTTTGGTTTTTTTTACAAATTTTACTGTATTTAATTTTCCTGTGCTTTTAATCTGTATTCAGACACAAAATTGATGTGCATGGCTGCCAATCCAGTCCAGATAGATGGTCCTCATTCTGTTGCTGATTTTATTCCTTACAGAAAAATGGTCCTTAAATATTTTCTATGTGAAGATTTGTTGCCATCATGGAAACACAACATTCCTTTCGCAGCTGTGGTAGTTCTGTCTTACCCTAGAAACTGAAACCTACACATCTTTAACATTAAACTGTAGTTTTTCTGCTTGCTAAATGATATATCTCTTCTGGTTCCAAGGACTTGTGAACCTTCAGGTTCCTCAGTTGGACTTGAACCTTCTCCTCTCCTAGAGCGGGTCATTCTACATTCTCCCAGTCTCTGTCTTTGCCTTCAACAAATTAATAAATCTACCCTATTAGTGTTGGGGTTCTTTATAAATTGGTTTGACTAAAAATAGTGCTGGGTATTACTGGTTAAGAGAAGAAGGGTACTCATGGTGGAATCATCATTTAGTAAAATGCTGATCCTTAACAGTCAAGAATGTAAGAGACAGCCCATATCCCTGAGTTTGGTGACAAGTTCTGTTGGTATTTCTGTGAAAAATTGGTACAGTTTTAAGTAAAGCAAACAAAAAAGCAAGGTAACAGTTCTGCATTTTGTCAGTTAGGAATCCCATGTCTTGCGTTTTCCATAAAGAGGAGTTTTCTTATTTTTCTTCATGCTTCTAACAAATAGTTCTATCTTAACTGATTTGGAAATAGTTTGCCTGAAAATCTCACTTGTTCAGTTCTACAGAACATGCATATTTTAATTTTGTTTAGAAAATAAAAAAACCTAATCACTATTCAAATGCTGCTTACATTTTAGCATCATGGAAATGACACTGAATTTGTAATTAAACACATTTTCATGGTATGTCTTACAAGTGAAAACTCTGTATCAGAAGCAATAATAGAGTTTTTTTCTCATTATATTGTTTCATTGAATTTAGGTCTACCTTGCAACAACATGACAATAAAGTCAATCTGAATTAGCACTGTGTAGCGCTTAGTAGCCTATGGGAAAAATTGTAAGAGATCATCAAATTCAATATGGTAGTTCTTCCATGATACTTGATCAACTTCTAGATTTCATTGTTTCAGAGAGTTTTTAATTGATTGTGGAGTATGAGGAAAGTTATATTGAAGGGATAGAAGAATGAACAGTGCAGGAAAAAAATGAAGACACGGAGGAAACAGGCAGTAAGTTATAACTTGAACCATTTATAGTACAAACTGGAAAGGAACTAGTGAAATTACAGTCTGGAGCTTGAGGAGGATGTTCAGGTAAGGAGGTGAGAAGGGAGAATTAGCACAAGGGAGTAGTTAAATTTAAAAAATGTGAGCAGTATTAAAATGTAAAATTTTATAAGTAGTGAAAAATTGTGAGGCAAGGTGACATCTCAAAAAAACGTTAGTGGGGAAAGCTGCAAGATATGTATTTTTCCCTATTAAGTAAATGGAGTGCTGTAACATGAGATAGAAAAAATACCAAAGTATGTGAAATGACCCATTTGATTGAGACAGTGTGGCATTACCGTCTTACTAGTTCTGCAAGGTTGCTAAAAGAGCTCTTTGTGATTTGAGCTGGAGACAACTATGCTGAAATCTGAATATGTAGGCTGATAACCTTAATAAATAACTTCTACCAGGAACAGTCCTATGGAAGTCAGCAGAGATGATTGTGGCGTGAGGCTCTATATTGTGTAAGGATAATGCAGTCTGAGTTATTAATCTGAAAAACTTCTGATGACAGGAGCAGAACAACCACATCAGTATGGAACCAAAGATTATTCCCGAGAAATTCAGTTGTCATTGGTGACAAAGTAGCTAATCTAGATAGTTACTGTGAACGTGACAGCTGTGGTAATAAATGACTGAATATTTGCTGAACTGTTGTTTATACATGGAATCGTGTTTTACAGCGGTAGAAATCTTGTCACTATAAACCCTGAGTGAGGGTACATGTGTGAAAGAAGAGGACTGAAAACTGCACTTAATAAAAGGTAAAAGTGACTGTGCCATAGCACCCACATCTCCTTCTCTGATCTCAGACCTTACCTCCTGGGGGATCACCAGCAAGGGACCAGGCTGCAAGTCACAGGAGGCACACTTTGCTTCTGGGTGACAGAGGCACTGAGTGTGCCATGTTATCAAGGGCATTGTGCACATATCCAGCAGGAGCTGGTATGGAGCAGAGCAGGTGCCAAGGGCTAGCTGCAGTTCTGGGCATTCAGCCAGCTCTGTGCTAGCCCATTTCCTTTTGAGCAGTGGATATTCCTATGACTGCTCATGGCAGGAATGAGCCAGCAGCTAATAAGGGTAGTGGTACATTCTTGCTGAGAAATAGCAAATGGTGAGGAATTTTGCAATGAAGGGTTTTCCTGGGGCATGTCCGTTTGTGAGCCAGCTCTGATATGCTGGGCATTTCCATGGCATTTCTTCACATAAGTGGACAGGATGAGCTGTCATTGGTTCACTGTGCACCAAGTGAGTCTGTTAAATGTCAAGCAAACTGCAAAGACTTTCCTCTCTGCTTTGCCACCCTGATATCAGCCAGGCTGCCATGGACATCTGTTTACTGGCTCTGTTTGTGTAGGAATGTAATTGTGTCAGTATGTTAGTGTTTGGGAAATTTAGTCTAATAAATTCTGATACATGTTAATAAATTTAATTTTAAAAAATTTATATGTGCTTATGAGACCATCAAAGGTAGAGTTCATGGGAATGAATACTGTACTGAAAACCTGGTCTTAGTGTCTGAATCTGTTCTGCCTCTTTTTAAAATGGAAAGGAAAGCATTTGAGAACATACATGATGCAACATTTTAAAAAGAGACTATTTTGATAAATAAAGGTGACAATTTTTTTTTTTTTTTTTGTGTTAAACAATGAGAATTCCCATATTTTTTACCTTCAGATGCAAAAGGCACTGACATGATAGAGTTGGGATTTTTAAATGAACAGCACAGATCAATTGAAATAAGATGTTTGTAGTGATGGAAAATTACCATTTTCATTGATGTTGAGGTGAAGTAGGTTGCAGAGCTATTTCACAGGAAGTCTTTTGAGTACCATCACAGTGTTTATCTTCCACAATTCAGCATATATTTTTGTTAACTCATTACTTTGAAAGAAGTACTTGAAGAGTCACAAAATTTCAAAGGTAAATCAAAAAAACAGAAGATAATAACAGAAGAAAGCTCTTTTACTTTTTTTTTTTTCTTTGTTCATAGTATAAAGAGAAATTGGCAGTAATTGTGAGGTGGCGAAGGAATGTTGTTTCTATCTGGGTTTCCTACCGGTGGAAATGATCCTTGTGGAAATGATCCTTTTTTTGAGTGTGTGCCTATATCCTCCTGTATTTTTTTCTGATTTTACTCACTTTGGGACAGGCTATTCTTCCTTTCTTTAATCTAGGGCAATTTCAGTAGTCCAGCTTTTAAAAGCAAAGTTTCAAAAAGCTTCTCTGGAAATGAGCTGCAGTAGTGAGGTCAGAAGAATAGATCAGGGACAGATAAAGGGACAGAAACCTTTTAACTAGGCACAGTTGACAAGGAAAAATGTCATTGGGAGTATATCAAGCCCAGCAGATCAGAGATAGGTTCAGTTAGAACTGTTGATTAGTTCACTCCACTGGGTGAAAATATACAGCTCTAAATGTATATAGTTATATATATTCACTACCAGAATAATTTGCCTAACTGTATATATACACCTATTTATCTCTGTATTTAAAGATATGAATGTGTGTGTATGTATGTATAAATTTCACTGTAGAGCAAACATCAAGAATAGCTCATCTACTTAATTTAAACTATACAAATCTACTGCATCTCAGTGATTGAGAAGGCAAAAAGGGGGGAAGATTCTTTCATCACAGCTAGTATTAGAGATTTTTTCCTGAAGTTCTAATTGCATGCGTAATAACCAGAAGATTCAGCCTGAAAATATTTACTAGACACTTCTGTGATTCATTAGTTCAACTTTAAACAATGCAATAGTACTCCCAGTTCTACTGCTTGCAGCCAAAAATTACTATTTTTTTTTTTTTCCAAATTTGTGCTCAGGAAAAAGAGTAAAAGCTTTCCCCCCCCACCTCTTCCCTTGTGTTTTCCTGATGTAGAGGCCTGTACCTTAAGCACAATTCAGTAACTCAATTTAAGTAATTATGAAAAATGCCCCTCCCTTAAAATTCTTTACACTAAGTGTACAATTAAAGGAATCTCTTCTTGATTTCAGAACCCTTCTGGGACATTATTTGCTTGCTCCAAAACCTCATATTCCAGCTACTGGTCTTCTGAATCAAGTAAAAGTACAATTGCTTTAATGTCTTAGGTGTCTCTCCTACATAGGATAAAACAAAGGAGAAAAATTGCATTTACTGATTAAGGTGGATTTGTAAGCTTCTACCACAGCCTATACATGTCTCCAAAGACATGTTTTACCTGATCGTAAAACATGGTTACTTCAAAACTACAGAGACATGTTAGATTGATAGGGGAGCAAGGGACAATATTTCATTTCAGGGTGTGTTAATGCATTTAATATTGTATTTCTTAAACTAAAACAAAACATTTTGTTATCTTATCATTATGTTAGAAATGTGATAGAGATTCCCCATCAGAATTATTTTATTTCTTTTTCTTTAAAAATATTGCTCTGAATTAGAATGAAAATGTTTGATTTTGTTTTGCTTTACAAGATTTTTCCATGCACTGACAGTTTACAGCAGAGCCCTATGACACAGATCTCTTATGCTCTATGTAAATCCTGCAAGTACTGTTTAAATTAAAATCTGGCTTTGTTTAATAACCTATGTTTTACTTTCTTCACATAAGCATAGACATAAAATATAGAGTGAAACTCCTCTATGTATATATGAAACTGCGTGGAAAAGACTGTTGCTCTGCTTGTATTTTACTTCATAGTAGGTGCAGCTTTATTTAATATAGCTCTGTTCCCATGAAATTCAAATATGTTATTGTTAGAAAACTCTCAAAATACTCTTGATTGGAGGATCTATCAGCTATTATGCATCTTCTCTAAATTAGTTTCTTAGAAATGCAAAGGCTGTCTTTTAGCTGAGTTGTGTGTTAATTTTAATTTGTTTTTAAAAAGTCTTCTCCTAACTGGCTTTTTCTTGGAACAATGTTTTACATTCTAGCTGATTGTGCAGTCTTTGAAAGAGAAATCTACTGAAAAATACCTAAATCTTCTGTAAGATACAGAAAATACCTGTAAAGGACTTTTTTAAGTCTCAGAAGCTTATCTGACTTGCCAAGAGGCTTTGTGTTTGGAGAGAGAGAATGGTCTGTGCCTCGGAGCTCACATGGAGAAAATAGTGGTTTGTTTTACAGTTATATCTGTTTCATCTGAAAATCTTGATGGGAATCTGGTGTGATCATCAGCAGTAGTGATGATGGCCCTGCACACCAGAAAAAGCTGTTTTTAATATACTCTTAATAATAAAAGCAATCTATAGGTTTCAGGGAGTACTTTTCACATGAAACAAACCCAGAGAAAGCAGCGATTTGATGCAGGTAGGCTTCACTAGTTAAATAAAATTAGTTAGTAAAATATATTTACTAGTATTAAAATAATATAGCCTTTTTTATTTCTCTATTAGGTGTTTATAACAACTTTATAGTGTCATGAGAGAAGCAAAATATTTTTCATTACACTAGCAATAAGTTATCTGCAATTTTGGACTGAGAAAGTAATGACCATTCAAGTTAAGATTAACATCTCAAGTCCTCTCATGAAACAAACAAAAATATGAGTGTAGAAATATCATAGACTTTGCATAATTAAATCCAGGCAATAGGGACTGTAGAGGAGGGCTGAAGGCATACTTTCACATTGTATGTGATTTAAACAGTTCTGCCTTCTTCAGAATGTCTTTAAACAAAACTCCAAAGAGTCATCCTGGTTTTAGTAAGGGGTCAAACACCAGAGTATATCTTTCAAGGGGGAAGTAGTAGATTGTGAAGTCCTTCTTCAAACACAACACTCAGTGGTGACAGTCTGAGCTTGCTTTCTGTAGAGATGTGTCCTCACATGCTGAAACCTTATAGCTTAGCTTTGCTTTAAGTATGTGCTTTAAACTAAAGCTGTTGGGGAAAAAAACCAAGTGATTCATGATAGTTAACAGAAAGCCTTCTAATTGCCAGTTTCAGGAAGAACTCTGCTAGATCTTCTTTGTTTCTTTTTAAATGAGTGCTTTGTCCAGTTTGAAGAATATAATTTTTGTGAAAGGTCGTTTTCATTCACCCTAGACATGCACTACGGTGACTCATTGTCCATAAGCAAGCTGTTACTTGGATATTTTCTCATTCTGTGTAAAATTAGGCAGTGAATGTAAAGTTAATGTATGTTAAGTGCCTCAGGCATATTCCAGTTCAGTATTAACAAAGATTGGAATACTTCTGAAATATTTAGGGTATATCACTTTCAGTTGTTTTCATTTTAAATTAATGGCAAGTGTTTCTTTAAAAATGTAACATATTCTCAGTTATAGAGGGACTAATCAAGAAACTTCATGATATATGTAGAACAAGGATTGGAATAAAAATAAAAGTGGTTTATGTTCCAATCCACAAACATGTTAGATGCGTGCGTGTGTCTCTGCAAAGATGAAGGGGGGACTTCATGTACATTGTCTATATCATGGGCTGATTTTGTGAAATGCTGAACATGGGAAAAACAGAAGGGTTTTAAGAAGTCACTCCGTGGACATTAAAGACATTGATAGCAGACATAAGAGAGATCAAGGGAATGTATTTGAGATTGGAGATGGGACAGATGAAGTGTTGAAAGAAATGTTATTTATTTTGAGGAGGAAGAATTATGTCTCAGGTTATGAAAGATCTTGCTTTAAAAAAACCCATAGTGATTGTAGTAGTCATAAAAATCTGTCAACAAGACAAATAATAAGCATATTAATTGGTCTGGTTTGTTGTGTAATCATGTGTAGCGTGAATGCATTATGTTTAACTGCTGTTCAAAAGCTAAAGTTTTCTGTTGTGCACAGGGCTTGACAGCACCCACACTCTATTTAAAATTCACTTTTGTTTCAAACTGAGACCCTAAGTGCTGCATGAGCGTTTGTCAGACTGTATTTATTGAGGTGAGAAAAGTCAATGAAAAAATCAGTGTGACCTTCCAAAGTGTCTAAATGCCTTTCACCCTCACAGCCAGCAGGATAAGTCTCTTACCTTCTTTTGAAAATCAATGATTTTACTAGTTGCAATCATGTCTTCTGAAGACAGATGGGACAAGTCAATAGGAAATGTACTGCTAAAAAGCCAGAGAACAAAATACAGATTGAGATATAATGTACAGCTAAAAACAAAACAATTTTAAAAATTATTTTTCTGATTGATGAGAAGCAGCTAACTGGTTGCTTTATTTTTGGTCATAGCCACATGGCTAGTTGTGTGCTAGAGTAGCTAAGCAGAGTCAATGGACTACATCAGGGTTTGTGTCCAGTAAAAACTAATATATCGTCACTATTGAGGCGTGTTCTGTGTAGTCTGTAAACACCTACAGGGTTTAAGTGTGAAAATTTACCAGCCCACTCAAAATATAGTGAGTTTCTCTAAAAACCTTTGTGCTGTCTTTATCTTTATTATTTAATTATAAAAATGTTTTGTAATAGTTTTAGCAAGACTCCAGTTGTACAAAAAATAGCACCTAGAAAAGACATTAAGCAATGGCTTGTATGCTACTGAGCCATCTCCAACTAGGGGCCATGCCAATATTTGTTGTGATCCTGAATGCAGGTTGCTCAGAATGACAAATGTAATGATAATGGGTTGATTTTTAAAAACTTAGTTAATAACCCAATTTATTTCAATGCATGTGTTTTCATGTGGTAAAAATTAAAATCTAGCAGACACTTAATCTTAAAAATCTTAGTTTTCAATACTGTCATCCTATTTTTTTGTAAAAGTTCAATATTTTAATGTAGAAGCATTAAAATTCTGACTGGAAAATGAGTTTTATTTTGGTAACCCATAATGAATGAATTTTTGGAACCAATAATGTCGCTGAACATGGCTAATTACTGCCAGTAACCAGCAGTTAGACTGTCATGGTAAAGGGAAAGAAAAGCCAATGGTACAATTTGCAGTTAGCAACCATTATTTATGCTGTTACTACAGCAAAACAATTTTTTTGTTTAATTATGTATTAAAAATAAGGCATTTATTAGTAATTTAATTCATAATACTACTGATATTTTAAAGTTATAGCATTCAGTAAAGATAGGTAGGCAAGCACACCATAAACTTCTTTCATTCTTTTTGATTGAAAGGATTTCCTCTTCATACAGGGAGAAAACACTATGCTTTATCCTGCTGAGAATACCAGTAAATATGATAAATGCAATAGAGATTGATGGTATGAATTCTCATTTACTTTTCCATGGACTGATATAACAACATTTTGCATAGATTATATCCTGCTTTTTATGACTCATCACTACTTATGATGGCTATGGGAAAGTAGAGAGTTTATGCAGCTTTTCCCACTGAAAACCCCATTCATAAAGATCTTAAAATTGAGCCTGTCTTTATAAACATCTGTTCTGTCTACAAATAGCATTTGAATAGATGGAATATAATTTTCAATGGTTTGAGTTTCACTTACTGATGTTGGAAGATAAGGTCAACTTGCTTCTTTCTGCACACCAGTGCATGCCTTCATTTCTCTATCAAAATATATACTTTCTGAAAAAGTTGTTGCCACTTAGCCACATTACTGCAGCCCTTGAGCACAAGGAACTTGCACATGAGACAAGCACTGTGCTAGAGATTATGGGGATCTGTAGCTTGCAATTTAGCAGAACAAAAGATTTGTCAAGTTTGTCCATATTATTGTTGTGTTTAGAATATCCTTAAATACAATGATTCTTGTGCATGCAAAAAGCCAAGTGGTGGAACCAGTGTGGGGATATTTTTTTCATAAAAATGCAACTGAAGATCTCCCTTTATATTTCATCCATAGTTAATACTGCACATAACTTTTTTAGTGAGCTCATTCTTTTCTGTATGCATGGCTCAGGACCAGTTCATGTTATTTATCAATGCCTTAGGTTGGATTGCTTTTAAATTGTTTCCAAAGGCAGAGAAAAATAGGTAATAAGAGATGAAAAAAGGATAAAAGAGGAAAAAAGGTAAAGAAAATGTATACAAAAGACTAATATATTCAATTTATCTTAAAAGTCCAGAGATTTAAAACTAGTAAGGAGGCTGACCCTAGTAGCACTGTTTGCTTCCTATTTATGTATTTTTCATGGAAATAGTGGGAAAACAACTTAGATGAGGAGAGAGCAGGAGTAGTTTTTTCCTATAGCTAAAGGAGAGATCACAGAGCAGCAGAGCAGCAGTCTCTGCTAATGTGAGCTCTGCCCAAATGGTGCAGTTTTGCTCTTTTTATATCCCCTAGGGTAAACACAGTTCTTCACCAAACCTGTCAGAGAAACAGGAGATGGTAAATAATAGCAATTGAAATCCTTCAGATTTCAAGCTCCAGACAGTACATCCTTTTTCAAATATTCCTTTTAAAAATAATCCACTAATTTATTAATTAAATGGTGCTGACTGGCAAGGCTAGTCAACTAATGACTGCAGAGACCTGGGAAGCAATACCTATTTTGCTTCCACACTTCCCCCTTTGAGACTTACAATCTCACATAATTTTTCTCTTTATACATCTATGGTGGAATGATTGCATCAATAAACAAAGGAAGGGCTATGGATGTCTTGTAGCTTCTATAAAGCCTTTGACACAGTCCCCTGCAACATCCTTCTCACTGAATTGGAGATAGATGGATTTGATGAGTGGTCTGGTAGATGGATAAGGAAGTAGCTGTACAGTGACATCCAGAGAGTAGCAGTTAGTCTCAGAGTCCTGATGGACATCAGTGACAAGTGGTGCCCCAAGGAGTCTGTACTGGGACAAGTGTTATTTTATATTTTCATTAATGGCAGAGATGAAGGGATCAAGTGCATCATCAGCAAATTTGCAGATGATCCCAAGGTGAAGTGATGCTGTTGACACTCCTGAAGGATAGAATGTCAGCTAGAGAGACCTGGACAAGCTCAAGAGGTGGGTCCATGCGAATCTCATGCAGTTTAACAAGATCAAGTGCAAGGTGCTGCACCTGAGTCAGGGCAACTCCTGGTATCAAGACAGGCTAGGGGATGAAGAGATCAACAGCAGCCCTGTGAGAAGACTTAAGACTGCTGGTCAGAGATTGCTGCCTTCAACAACACCACATACTGGATTTGATCTAACATAAACCCACCTGCCTACTTCCCTGTGCTCTTTTTATTTTTTTTTTTTCCCCGAGATGATTTCTAACTTCTGGTTTGGGGTGTTGTTTTCTTTTTAGAGACGTCCACATACAAATAAATACATCTCACTGAAACTGCTGTACCTTACATTGTTTGGATGCCAAGGCACTCCATTATTTTACCTAAGCTGTGGTACCTTTTATAGAAAACTTACATACCTGAAGGTTTAGGAGAGTGGTATGAACACATCCAACATTCTGGAGTCCCTTTTGGGATACTGGAATTTCTCCTAATTATCTGGCTTCTGTTTG
This sequence comes from Urocynchramus pylzowi, assembly GCA_013397555.1. Taxonomy (NCBI): domain Eukaryota; kingdom Metazoa; phylum Chordata; class Aves; order Passeriformes; family Fringillidae; genus Urocynchramus; species Urocynchramus pylzowi. The sequence goes on along the minus strand of VZRH01003315.1, from coordinate 81,493 downwards.
CACACATTTCAATTAGGGGACCCATTCTGCCTGGATATTGGCTATCTTCTCTGTTGCTGACATGTGTCTCCAACCTGGCAGACACCGGGAATTTAAAGACAGAGAGGGACAAGAACCTTGGGAATGTGCTCCCCATCACAATGTCTAGCCCTCTGTGCCAGCCAGGCCAAGAGCACTGGCATGCAAAGAGGCTCCCACTGGAAGCTGTCAGCTGAGTTCCAGTCTGACCTGCAGCTCCCCATCTCAGAGGTTTCTGGAGGATTGTACCTCTCTCAGAGGCGGCAGAGGCTTTCAGCACGGACCAGCTTCCAGCCAAGCAGGGTTTAGAAGTCAAGCCATGGCACCATCTTCCACCCCAAAAGTATGACAATTTGATTTAGATGAGTTCAGAGCAAGAACAGTTTACTGCTCTAGCAGAGACCACATACCATCAGCACAACAGCCCTCTGCTGATGTGGGCTCTGCCCAAATGGGACAGTGATGGGGTGCCTTTAGGGTGCACAATCTGTTCTTCATCACAATCTTAACTAAGCAGGAGATAGTAAATAATGACAGCAACTGAAGTCCTTTATAAAAGGAGGCTCCAGACACAGCACTCTTTTACAGATAATCCATTACTTTTTAATTAAATGATGCTGAATGGCATGACGTTTAGCTGCAAGTCTTAACTGTGAGTCTTGCAAAAGCCTGTGAGCCATTAACTTTTACTTACACATATTCCAATGGCTGTTCAACAAGGAGAGGTAATCTTGCAAGACACAAGTTTTGCCAACATCTTATTGATAAGGAAGTGACACAGATGCCAGTAACCAACTGATCTAAATTTTACAGCTCTGCTAATATTAGTGGAACTGCATGGACTCACAAGGCAAATAGTTGCCTTCGTATATGTTTTAAAAGCAGCTGCCTTTGTAATTCTGTTTTTAGAAGTAGAAACTAAAGTGTCATTAGTGCCTTCATGAATGAAGGTGTTTAGCAAAATATTAGACATCTAGATTTCTTGTATTTGCAGTAAATTGAATGATAATGCTGCAACTGAATTTACATTTCTCTACATATACATATTAATCAGGCAGTTACAAAGATTGCTGTGGTGGAGTGTTTAAGACTGATGAATCAGCTCAGTTTTATAATCTAAAAAAAGCTTTACTAAATTAATTCATTAGCAACCTGACACTTAATAATTATCAGTTCTTACACAGTATTAATCATTATAACTGCACATACAGAGAAGTAAGTCTTCACACTAATAGCCTGAGCAAGTTATGAGGCTGCCATATGAAGGGACTAATGGCATATATTTAGGGCTGGCTGTTGGCTGGAAAACATGGTGGCTTCTCATCATGGAAGTGACAATGATTGGCCTGATCAGCTGTTGGACAGGAGAAGCCAGAGCCAACATGGGTTTGTCCTCTTTTCTTTTGCCCTCAGCTTTTCTTGCTGAGGTCTGGTTTTAGGTTATTACTCTTTGCTTGAAAGAGGGTCTTTGGTAATCTTGTTTTCTTTTGTCTTTCTAGTAATCATAACCTGTGTCGAAGGACGCCATGCCTATACATTGTCAAAGACAATAAGCATGAATTTTCTATAAAATTTCAAAATGTATTGGGGAAACTACTGATTAATATCTGCAATTATATAGTTCTAGGGTGTGTAGATAGTGCTTGTGCTACAACAATGTTACTGTCAAATCATCTAATTACTACATTCAGAAAGAACAGATGTATCTACTTTACTCCCTTTAATATTGGAGTCCAGTAGCTTCCCGGATATAACATAGTTTGCTGTATTTTTTTTTTAAGTTTTGTTGTATTTTTTGCCTTCTTTATACTTCCATCCTGCTAGGAAGCAGACATACCCAAATTCATCAGAAATGTTGTTCTCATTATTTCTAATGTAAAGCTTGGATATTTGAAAACTTACAGGAATGAGAAACTAAACTCATGAGATTCCAGCCAAGTTTTATCAGCCTGAGAGGCTGCTCAGTAAATTTTATTATTTCAGAGTATGCAAATGGTTTCTCATGCCTCACATCTCTCTGTGAGTTCACTTCTTTCCTTTGGAAACTGAGTTAACATCAAACTTCAGTGTAAAACACAGCTGTAGCCACTACTCTTGTTTGTTATTTCCCAATGCATGTGAAACTAAAATAAACTCCTCTCATCAAAAGTTTACCAAACACCATTTTCACTGTTCTCATATTCTCAGCATGGCAAAAGCAGGCAGCCTTTTGTTTATGACAAAGTGCTAAATGTCTGTAGGGGACTCTCATGTATATGTAAGCTGTTCAAATAGAGATACAAAAAATGCAGAAAATACAAACTTAGGGTAAATTATTGTTCTGGTCATGATAGTTTCTTGCCATGTCATTATGGTTGTTAACTCACACCCAGTGGGCTGAAATAATTTCTGAAGAGGGTAATACTGATGGATGAAGAAAGCTGTTACCTTTCCAAACAATCTGGAAGCATGAGTTTGCAGGGTTTAAATGGAAATCTAACTGACCGGGGGAATTTGTGCAATAATGGACGGAAATGTCACTTCCATTTCTTAAGTGAAACCTTCTTAATACAAAGAGATGCTCTTCATTTGAATTCCTAGTGTATTATTTTGTGGGTAATATGGTAAAAAAGCTTTTACTTCTACAACCATTGCAGCTCTCCAGTTTGGTGACCCAGCAAGTCATTCACATTTTTGAGGTGTTGAAGACCCAATCTTGGGGCTTTTTCTTGATAATTTTGACTTCCAATTTTCCTGCCAGGTGCTGATTTAAACCTGTTTGCAGATTGCAAGCGAACATCCCATCACAATTGCTTCATCTCACTTTCATATTAACCCTCTGCCTGCCTGTCATTCATAGCAGAAGGAGAGACATAGCTGTCCACAGCAGCTTGCCTTTGTGGGATGGTCTTTTGAAACCAGCTTGGGCATATCACTTAGATAGTTATAAATAATTCACTTAGATAATTATAAATAATTTAATTAACTGCACTCTGGTAAAGAATTGAGATAGATTGAACATTTCTTTATAATTGTATCTTAAAAATGAAACCTTTAAAAGTGGAAATGTTTCTTACTATTTAGATGTAATTAATATCTGCATAAAGTTTTATATTTTAATAGAAATACAGAAAAAATTACCACAGTCTACCATTTGTGTTAGTAACATTAGCTGGCTTTGTACACGTCTTCAACAAAGTTGTTAATTGTAAATTTTCAAGGTCATAGAACTTTTCAAGGCTTTATGAGAAAACTGTTGGCACAATGAGGCCCAGATTCTGCAGTCGATGTAAACTGTAACCAGTAGTTCTCAGGAACTTAGCGGCTCATTTGATCTCCTGGGAGTGTTGGGCTATTACTTTTGCTGAAAGCAGAACAGACATCTCATTTGCTGAAAGTAGACTAATTTTGTGGAAAATTCTCTGACAGCTGTCTTTGTGATATCCATCCATCCATCCATCCATCCATCCATCCATCCATCCATCCATCCATCCATCCATCCATCCATTTCTCTGTTTGTGTATAAAGATTTACTGTGCTCGATACTGACCAGAGAAAATGGTCTTCGATCATATGAGATTAGACTCATATGGTAAAATTTCCACTTCACTTCTTAATTTTATAAAGGAAATTGAAGCAAAAGTGATCAGGAAAATCATTGTCTGAAAAAGTTTTTTTTTTAAAACAATAAAAAAATATTTTAGTTTCATACACACACAAAAATCCTTATGAAGGTTCAAGGTCTCATTTTGTGTTCCAATGTTCAATGCATAACTCAAAACATTTCAGAATGAAATATCAAAGTATTTTTCCTAAAAGGGTCAAACCAAAATGCTTCAGTCTGTCAGAACTTTTTCTTCTGTTCTCTTTCATGTTTTTATTTCTGAATTATGAGTATAACCCAAATGAAAATAATTTCAGATAAGTACCTCTTATAGAGTATGAACTGGTTTCTTGGGATTACACTTTCGAACTGTGTGAAGTAGGATTCCATGAGTGGTTCTTTTGATACCAGAAATTAGCTCAGAGGACATTCAAAGGCTGATCTTCTTTGGAGGTAAATTTTGATTTATTCTGTTTAAGGCCTTGATACTAACAGTTGATTGCAGAAAATCAACAGTTGATTTTCCACCATTTTTCTGGTGGTACAGAATCCATGTCCAAGCCACAGTTTTGTGTTGCTTTAATTTTTTTCTCTTTTATTCTCAATTTTTGCAGTCCCACTTTTCACATGAACATCACTCTTATTTGAGTAATACTTTATCAGTGTGTCCCATTATGATTTATTAGACCAATGGATCATTGGAATGAAAGCTGGCTCTGATGATGTATGATCTAATACATCATAAAAACAACACCTCATTGGGATTATGCATTACATAAGATTGATAGATAAAATCCCTCCCCTTTTTACTAGCTGTAATGGGACTGTCAATAAGGCCTGCAATGGCATTGGAATGAGAATATTAGAGTAAAGTCAGATATTATTTTTAGTTTTGACTTCTGTTTTCACTCCTGAACACAGAATGGAACAATATATGTCATAATCATTCTAACTGTAGCTGCAATAACTAAGGGCAATCCAAAGCAAGCCCATCCTTTAGACAAAATGCAATACTTCTTGGTATTATTCAGTGCAAAGTTTCTCAAAATAATCTTGTTCCCTTTTGCAAAATGAAGCTATTTCCACTTGCAGCCCAGTTAAATTAGTGAAAAGTCAAATGCATGGACCTTAGTATACTTGAAGTCAATAATAGAAGAGGAAAGCAAAGAAAGGTTTGAGAACCACCATAAAAGGTCTCTAAGAAACAATTTCCAAATAGTCTTCAAATTTGGAAGATTTAGTTATATTTATTAAAGCCAAGGAAAACAAAAAGGTAAAAAACCCACAAACATGTAAAAGAAAACTTTTCCTCAAAACTAGTGGAATAGATCATGCCTCTTGACTTTTTATTCTCTATTATATAGGAAATGGGGAGCTAGGAGACAAGGGAGAGATTGCTTAAGAAGTTCTTATGCACAGGAAAAATACACATGCTTAAAAGCTTACTTGGAAGACTCTCACCTCTCCTAGCCAGAGACAGGAATCTGTAGGTATGTTCGTATTGTAATGTAAGACAAAAAACATGGTAATTAGAATTACAGTGGCCCACAGTGACATTTTTAAGTTCACCTGCAGAAAGTCCTCTCTTGTAAGAACATTAGCTAAACTGCTTCATGTTGAGAACAAAAGGGATTGATCTTCTTGGGGTCTTCAAAATACATAGCATTCAGTGGGGCTTTCTTCCCTATTTCTTCCTAGTCTTGCAGCTGTTGTGATTTCACGCCAGCTAAGAGGCAAGCCCCTTGCACACTCTTCCACCAACAGGACTGAGGAGAGAATAAGAAGGGTAAAAGCCAGAAAACTCATGGTTTGAGATAAAGGCAGTTTAATGGGGACACCAATAGCAGTGCACACAAACAAAGCAAAACAAGGAATTTACTCAGTGCTTCCCCAGGGCTGGCAGGTGTTCAGCCATCTCCAGGAGAGCAGGGCCTCACCACATTTAACAATGATTCATGAAGACAAATGCCATCATGTCAAAATCTCCTCCTTCTTCCCACTTTATATACTGAGTATGAGGTCATATGGAATTGGACTCGGCTGTTACAGCTGTGTCTCCTCCCAATTACCTCATCCGTGTTGCCACAGTGGCTGTGTGAAAAGCAGAAAAGGCTTTGGCTTTGTGTAAGCTCTGCTCAGCAACAACAAAAACATCTCCATATGATCAACCCTGTGTTCAGTGCAAATCCAAAACAGAGCCCCACACTGATTACTGTGAAGAAAATTTACTCTACCCCAGCCAAAACCAGCACATCAACAAAGTATAAACTTGTTCCAGAGGAGATCTTACTACTTCAGCTGAACATGAGGAGAACTTCTTTCCTGAAATGAAACTCAGAGGTCCATTTAAAATTCTTCCAAAGGATGAGGAAGAATTTCTGTCAAAGTAATCATATTTATGAGATGTTAGCTGATTTAGCTGGGACTACATTTCGGTCCTTTTATCTCTTTTGGATGGCAATGGTTACAACCAAAACCAGAACATTTCTAATAATTTGCTATCAACCAGAAAAAGGGAATACTGGGAGCTAGAGAGTCTGGTTTTGCCTTTCTTGGGAGAAGGGGAAAGAAGGAAAAAAAAAAGGGGAACAAAAAGAGTGATTATGAGAAAGGAATTAACAGAAAATACAGACTATTAAACTTTAAATTGAGCTGGCTGGAACATAATTTCTGCTGACTTTTGGAAGTTGCCTCAAGTTACTGGAACTTCTGGTCCTATTTCCTTGCTAAGGATCCTTCAACAGATCTACAAAAAGAGATGTAGCTGAGAAAATGAGTGGTAAAAAATCATTGAAATAGCTCCCCTTGATTTCTGTGACCCTTTATACTGACTGTGCACATTTACTTTAAATATTTTAACTTCTGTGCTGTCAAAGAAAAAATAGTTTTAAAAAATAGTGGCTTAGGCCTAGAGGTATATATCTTTTGCAAAACACCCAAGAAACTGGTGCTTTCATTCACAAAGAGCTGGGAAGGTAGTTAAATGTAAGCTTGGATTCTAGCATGAATTTTTGGAACCTCGTAACTTAATCTTTGAATCAAGTCATTATTGATTTTTAGTGCCAATCAGCATGCATCTGATATTCCTGTTTATTTTCTTTAATTATGAAGCCACAGAGTTACTTTTTGTTTACAGGAAAATCATAGAATCCTATAGGGGTTTGGGATGAAAGGGGGTCTTCAAAATCATCTATCTTCCACCCCTTTGCCATGGACAGGGATACCTTCCATTAGACCATGTTTCTCAAAGCCCTATCGTGACTGGCCTTGATAATTTCCAAGGGTGGGACATCCGTAGCTACTTTGAGATTCCTGTTCCAGTGCCTCACCACAGTGAAGAATTTCTTCCCAATATCTAATCTAAACTTGTCATTTTTCAGTTTAAAGCCATTCTTCCCTGTCCTATCACTACATGTCCTTGTGAAAAGTTTCTCTCCATCTTTCCTGTACATCCCCTTCAGGTACTGAAAGGCTGCAGTGTGGTCTTGCTGGACCCTTTCTTTCTCAAAGCTGAACAACTCCAACTCTCTCAGCCTGTCTTCACAGGAGAAGTGCTCCTGCTCTCTGATCATCTTCATGGCCCTCCTCTGGACTCACTCCAACAAGTCCACTTCCATCATATGTTGGATGCAGCACTCCAGGTGAGGTCCCATGCAAGAGGAGTAGAGGGGGATAATAACCTCCCTTGCCCTGTTGACTGCACTTTTTTTTGATGGAGCCCAGGATAAGGTTGCTTTCTGGGCTGTAGGTGCACATGCCTCGTTCAGCCTCTCATCCACCAGCACCTCCTTCTCAGTGGGGCTTCTCTTGATCCATTCTCCATCTGGATCCATTCTCTGTGATTGTGTTTCAAATTACCCCAACCCAGGTCCAGTACGTTGCACTTGACCTTGCAAAACTTCATGATGTTTTCACAGGCATCTCTCTCAAGCCTGTCAAAGGCCTTCTGGGTGACATTTCTCCTCTTCAGTGTGTCAACCGCACCACTCACTTTGGGGCTCAGCAAGCATGCTGAGGCTGTCAATCCCACTGTCTGTGTCACCACCAAAGATGTCAAACAGATGTAAAACAGACAGTAAAGCAGTACTGGGCCCAGATATAATCCCAGGCCTCTGTGCAAACTGCATTGCATCATTCTTTCTGGATGTCTTTGCACAGCTCTGATGGGAATTCCAAGAACAGAACTAACAGAAATCTGCAATCTGTCCAAATTTTATAAGGAATTTTTCCTTAGTTTCTGGTGAGGGAAAAGAGATCCCTAACTTAAATTTGCTGGCACATTATTCAGTCTGCCTACAGTAAGTCTAAACTATCATGTGCTGTTGATGCAAATCCAAAGATGCAACTTTTGGCTCCTCTGAAATAGTATCTTGTGGTGCCTCTAGAGCTTTGCTGCCTTGGTTTGTGGAAGGAACAGCTTTATGGAAATATGCAACTCTCATCTCACACTAAAAAACATGCTGGGAAGTGATGTGGGAATATTTTTTTGATTATGAAAATATCTTCTTTCATTCAAAAAGCTTATCTGGACTGTTGACTCACTTCAGTGAAATCTCATCTCTTTTTGAAAAATTCAAATCTTCATTTCAATTTTCTTTCCTTTCTTGCAAAACTTGAGGGTAGATTAGTTCTGAAACTTTTCTGTTTCATTGTCAAAGATCTGTTATTATCTCTGTTGTTAAAAATTAATCTGTTTTCAATTTAAACATTTTTTAAGGAAAAGGGTTTTTTTTTAATCCCGAACCAATTATTTTATTGTAATTTTTTGTTCAGCAAACAGAAAAATATTCTTTTAAAAATACATGGCAGCTCAACCCAGCAACTACAAACATAAGCTTAGAAAATCACAAATAGGAAATGTGTGTGCCTTTTCTAACAGCAAGGCCTGTCAACATCCACAAAAGGTTCAGCTAAAAGTCATGCTAGGTGGTTCCTTAGTTGAATTCAAGCTAGCCTGAATAGCTTTCTGAAACTGCCATTGGTATTCAGTCCAAATTTGGTGAATTGTTCTTGGGTTTTAGGGAGGTCACCTGCTGTATCTCACTGCAAGTAAAATTATGTTGTTTCTGTAGATTCATACAACCTTAAAAATTTATAAGATTATGCATCCCACAATAGAAATGTAGAATTAGACTGGGTATGGTTAGGGGACTTTTATTCTTTGGTAAAACCTATTCCCTCGAGTAAAAGCACTTGATAAGGCCTCTTTTTCTCTGAGATCTGGTGGCAGGTATCAGAATAATCCGCAAACAATTTCTCTTAGCTGATCTCATTTGCTTGCAATGTTACTCGGGGTTAGCTTTTAAAATCAGGTGACTTCTCCTGCTTTCCCCTCACACAGAGACATCAGATAAAGATAAGCAATCTATTTTTCATTCATATAGCAAAGACTGTTAAAGAAAAGGACTGTTTATTACATTCTAAGATCAAATGCATCAGCCTTGTCCTACTCAAGCAGCCAGGAAGACAGACCTGTGCCTTTAGCAGAGAGGAAGAGTGTGTGTAAAAATTGCCATGCAGCAGGATTCTTTAATGCACTTAAGGTCAGCCAAAATACAAACGCAGAAAGCCTTTTTTTCATTCTCCTGTCTCTTTGCCCCTTCCTCCCTTTCTGCTAGGTTTTCCCCTTTTCCTCCCCCCTTTTATCTGTCCCTCCTGCCCTCCCATCTTGCCCCTTCCTCCTTCTTTGAAAGTCTATTAGGACCTTTTGTTCCAAAAGCTCAGATTGGCCAAACATGCATACTGACCCCTTCTTTGCCTTATTTCCTGTTTTAATTGAGTGTCAAAGGTCATATATTGCTATTAGAGTAAGACATGAGTGGCAGCAGGGGTCAGGGACTCTGTGGCTTTCTATTAGAGCCATAAAACCAAAATTGAATGATAATTTCACCTGCTCTAACCCCAATTTTTCCAAGACGTGATAGACACTGACCTTAGTGTTTGACTGCTATTGACTATGTAAACTGCAGCCAACCTAATTCTGCTTACTAAACAATAAATATGCCCTTTTTGACCAGGATAGGAAATAAAACAATAAAACATACACACAGAAGATTCAAGCAAACAAACTAATCAAGTTGACATAAAATGATAAAATAATGCCTCACTGGAGAGGTCAGATCCTTTCTTTGACTGGTATTTTTCTTCATTTTGGAAGAACATCCTATATCCATCTCCAAGTGTTGAGACACATGCAGTAAATCTTAACTGCTGAAGAAGTCCCATCTATGCCACTTGAAATGTTTGTGATCTCAAGAGGAGAGGGTTGTTTTGTTTTTTGGTTTTTTTGTTTTTTTGGTGTGAAGGAAAAAGTGGGAAAAGTGTTTAATTTTTTTAAAGAAACCTTTTTATTAAATACAGAAACATTTCAGAAAACCTTCTGGTCAAAGAATTAAATGAACAGAATAAAGGCTATATAACACAAAAAGTGAGTACTTGGTATTGTTAAAACGCTCGTATCCTTCTATTGTTAATATCTAACTTGGGTTTTGCAAACAGCTTCACATACTGCTTAGATGAGCCAAGGTACTTCCTTTAATCTGGTCTTTGATCCAGGTCCACAATGAGGAAATTTCAAAATGTAGTTATTTACTGATTTATATATTGAAGATTACTTTTATATATATGTGAGATAGCTGGTGTAAATCTATGATATTTAATTTTAAATTCATTGGTAATTACTAAAAGAGAACTTCAGAAGGTGCTGAGACTCATTCTCTTTTGAACATTTGAATTATGGCTCTGAGAGAGGCCCACAGAAAAGTATGTTTAGTAAAATAATCCATTCATTTTACCAATTATCCTAAAACTTGAGAAAACTTCTAAGACTGTTATCAATCAGTCTTTTTACTTGTTCTACACAGAAGTATTTGCCAGTCCCTAAAGAATACGTTTGCCCAGACTGTAGGTTTTAAATCAGATTATGCAAAACAATACCAGCAACATCTGTAAGCTTTGCCATAGCAACAGTGAGAAACTCCTGTGGGTCAGAAAGGAGGACAGCCGTCTTTCATTTCCTACTGATGTCAGTATCCATGGAAACCTCTTTTAATAGTATCTGTATCAGGCTGAGAAAACAGGTAAGCTCTCTTCTAAAAGGGGTGCATTAAAATAAAAATTCTTGCCAAGGTCAAGCCTTAAGGAAGAAGAGCCCATCACTGGAGAGAGAAGGAGTACTGTAGATCCTCATTTTCTTTGCTAAGAATTCAGAGAATCACATTAGCATTCTTGAACACGGACAGAGGAAAGTAAAGCCTAAGATGTTACACTCCTGAGAACTCGCTTCCTTCACTAGGAGAGTATGCAGAGGATGTGATTACGTGAACTGAGAGATTAATTATGAGCAGAATTCAGTGGGGAGAGACTGACACAAGCACATCTACTGTATATTTAAAAAAAAAAAAAAGGCTGAACTGCAGGAATGCCATATGGCAAGTGCCCATAAACTAAGAATATGTACACAGGAATATTATTCACATGGTAGCATTTAAAAGTATCTGTAAACTCAGCACTTTATGGATAAGTGGTTTGGAGGAAACAGTGCTGCCACCTTCTCCCACCTGGGCTATTTGAGTGGGCAACTGAAGTTATTCTATTTTTAAATCATCATTGTGGCAAGCCATCCTTGTCTCCCACCTTTGATTTCCCCAACAATTCTCACAACAAATTAGCATATACATGATTTTGAGTTACAAAAGTTTACAACTTTGTTGTTTTAATTAACAAATAAAAACTGTCACACCCTGTATGTGGTTGTGATTCAGTTAAAAATAAGTTTTTGATTATTTTTAAACCCTAAATATTATATAAAAGCAAAAACCAAACAAACCCCGATTAAAATCCCACAAACAAAAAACAAGAGCACAGAAAAAAAAAAAAAGTAAAAACCCAAAACCAAACAAAGCAAACAAACCAACAACAAAAAAACACACACAAACACACACACACACACAAATAAAACAAAACAAAACAAAAAAAGGCACCTCACCATCTTGAAAATTCAAAGCAGTATTTGAATGCATTTTAAATTACATTTCTAGATTTGGGACTAAATCCCATAGAGTAAATTTTTATCATATTACAGTAAGAAAAGTAATCTTCCACAGCAGTTACTACATTGTAGTTAATTGCATAATGTGGCTATGAATGTGTCATTGTGCTAAAACTTTCCCTTTCTTTGTTAGACACACTTGCATGATTGATCTCAATCTCTTTTCTCCCTGAAAGAAAAAGAGAATTCTCCTAATGGTTCAATAGTTTGTGGCAAAGGATGAAATACATGGAGTGTACAGTCCATACACAGCCTGCCAGGGAAGCAACTTGAGGTCTAATTGATGAAGGAGTCATACTATTAGAAAGATCTTGTGGTTTAAATTACAAAGATTTCTATACGCATGATTACAAGACAAGCCTGTGATATGTTGTAAGGAAACTTAGCAAGTGCAAATGAAATCTTCCTTGTAAAACCAAGATCACCATGAGCTGTAATGAAAAGTAACAGAAAAGTAAAGTTACTGCAGGGAAATTTTTAAATATGCTTTCTATCTGAATGTATATATTACCAAAACATTTAAAATCTCTGGACCACCCAGAACAATTCAGGGCAACAGGGACCTCATCTACTCCAATGTCCTGCTCAAAACAGGGCTCATTCAGAGAATTGTCTAGTTAAGTCTTAAACATTTCCAGTATGGGACACACTACAACCTCTCTGGACAACTTGTTTCAGTGATTTACTGCCCTCATGGTACTTTTGGTTTGCCTTAACAGGCTTTCCCATGTTCCAAATTTTGAGACTGGAACTATCAGAAAACTGTATTGTTTGTGCATGGCTGTACTGCTATTTCTTAAGATAGGTCAGCATTGGTATCTACTTTTACAAGTGGACAGAAATTTCAGATTTTTTGAGTTCACAGCTAAAAATCAAAGGAAAAAATATCTCCACTGAGCCTTAAAACAAGTATAAGAAATTGATATTTCAAAAAAACTATAGGAGAATGGAGGAAAAATAAAACCCTTTTTCTGCTTTGTCCTCTTCTTCTAGTTCCTAGAACCTGACTGGTTGGTAGAACAGGTGTGGGTTAGACATGAGGGCCAGAATATGCCAATACCAACTCTGAGCAAGAGTGTACGTCTTTGAAGTCGCACTCTTGTAACAGCTACAGTGAAGAATGTTGGGGGGGGGGTCCTGATTCTGGAGAGAATCTGGCTTTGAGAAATAATCTGGATTTTTAGAATGAAACACAAGTTTCTTTCCTTACTTTCATAAATAAGAGGTGAATAACCAAGATTTTGAGATCCAGGAAAGCGTGAATAAATTAACAAATATATGTATATTCCAGACACAGATATCCTGGAAAGTTTTGTCAGATACAGGCATGTGTATGTGAACAGTGCACTTACATATAAGAGAGGAGTAAGGAAACGTGAAACACATTTTATAGATGTGTATGTTTCAGAGCCTGGGCATATAGATAATGTTTCTTATTGTTATAGCCATACATGTTTGGAAAATGGCTGAAGTAATATATGAAAGTTTAGGTTGTGTTTGTGTCTCTGTGTCTGCATTCATCCCATGCTTGTTTGTAGTCTAAGTTAGAATAGAAAATCTAAGGTTACTACTGACATTTAAAAATCTTTGTCTGAAATTGCCTTTTTGAACAGTACAAGTAAAGACCAAGACTTGTCTCTCTAGGAAAGAAGAACTGCCTGGTTTTATGCCTGTAGGATATTGATTTTACTTTATCTTTACTCCTTCTGCAAAGTCTTTTGAGTTTTAAAGTGAAAGTACTAGGGCAAAATGACATCCTGCACTTAAAAAAGTCCTTCACTAAATTATAGTGCAAGCCTGCCTTTCAGAGATCTTTGGACATACTTCTATTTCTCCAATGCAGTAGCCTGAGCAGTAGCCAAAATACCTGTTCCTATGAGACAGTTTTGCTGAAAGTAGAGGCATTGCAGTATTGTAACACACCAATGTGAAATATTCACCAAGAACTGCTTCTGTCTGTACAATTTATCTTCTAAGACTGCTTTGTGAAACACTAGTTTAATTGTCATTACACCACCCAATAGTATTTCACTAGCCTAAGCCTGAATATCATATAAAATGGTTTTTTTTCTTCATAATGTGCTAGCACTAGAAAATCTTATACATGTAGCATTTTCCCCAGGAGAAGACCCCAATTTTAACAATTTCCAGTTGAAATGTTTAGAATCTAGATGAAAAACTGTGTTCCTTCTCATTGCTGTACTCTAGAAAAGCTCGATTCAAGGATCCTTTGTGAAGAAGGTGTGGTGCTCCTCAGGGTCTGCTGTCTTTGCTCATGACACTATGCTGGATAGGAATGTGGACAGCTGTGCAGTAAGGCTAATCTGATCTAGTCCTTATTTTTCCTGAGTTAGAACTATTCATGGTCTGATGGCCTCTTAATGCAGTCAGAAATGCAAAGCAGCACACTTTAAACATGTCCATCTATCTGTAATAATAGCTTTAGTCTTTTCCAGTCCTTTTACTCTTCCTTTCAGAGATTACTTCATCATTTATATTAACTTTAAATTTTTGGGCAGTCACAGTTTCCATTAATAAGCTCATATACTTCTTAATTTGTAGAAATTTCAGCTTACTAGAACATGGTCCTTCTTATGTGCCTTTTACCTGTGCTCTAGACTAAGTTTAGCACTTATGGCTAAAGATCCATCTGTTTCTTGCAACATTGGGTATTGTTACAGAAAACACAACTCTTGCTAAGTAGCTATTCTTAAAAAGAGGGGTAAATGAAAGGAAAAAAAAATTAAAACCCAGTACTGGTTTATAATGCTTTAGAGCATAATTTTCTTACACTTTTGATGCTAAATTACTAGGTTTTTACAGAAAAAAAAAATGTTAGAAGACAATATTTGCAAAAGTTAAGTGGGACAGCCAACCAAGAGTGACATAGTTTGTCCCTTCTAGAGCTGAGTTCAGCAGCAGGAGAAAGCATATACATTAATTTGAGATGAGAAGGGAAGGGACTAAAAAGAGGGAAATATTGTAATTTTGCTTGATTTATAGGGAAGGGAAAAAAGTCACAACATTAAAATAAATATAGTGCAAATGAAGAAGACTTTATGCCTTTGTAATACTGTTTTACCTTAAAACTGGTGTTAGGTATTTCTTTTCCTGTATCCCAGTGTTAAAGGTCTTCTCACAGAAAGAAAGAAGATTCAGTTGCTCCCCCAAAATCCCATCATAGTTAGTACTTCCTGGTGGACTGTATTGGTCCCTTTCATGCACTGTAGCTTCAAGAAAACTAAGGTGCTGTTAAGGCATACTAAACAACTTATTTTTTTCACTGAAAAGTGTTAAGAAACCTAAAGAGATTAATGAGATAAGCATATTCATAATAAATCTATTTTTATTGTGCAGATGAAAGCAATATGTAATAAATAGTATAATTGTAGTTTTGTTACTTTTAAATTAGGACATGAAACTCTTTGCCATCAAATTTGTATGTTTAAGGAAACTACTCCATGTACTGAACAATTTTGCTGGTTTTTACGAATTTATTTCTAATTTATAGGTGTTTTTTAATTACATAAAGGATCTCTTTTTATACTCCCTAGCATTAAAAAATACTGTAAAAATTAAATGAGCAGCATTTTTATCGGTTCTGTTCAAACCACAGATGCTAGATTTGATTTTATTTCTTACACTGAGATTGAAATTCTATTTTAATATGCAGAACTACAGTCTAGGGAATCATAAAATGCAGTGTTTTCATTAGATGATGGATCTGCACTTCTAGTTAACAGGAAAGCTGATTCATCAAACAGCAGTGATGAAGACGGTGGGGCTAAAAAGCCAATTGACCTCAAAAATGAAGAAAGGATTTTTGCACTATGCAAAGGATTTTTGCACCCCTTTTGTACTATGTGTTTGCTTTAGTGTAAAACTCTTAATTCTACCAATAAAACTTTACTTTAAAAGTGCAGCCATATTTTATATATCAAGGTAATTACAAGGTTGAAGCATGTACTTTTCATTCATTTACAGATTATTAGTTATGGAATGTTAAGGGTTTGATTTTGTTTTTTTTTTTTTGTTCATGTTTGGTTTTTGGTTTGGTGAGGTTTGGTTTTGTTTGGTTTTTTTTGTGGCAATCACTTTTCTCTCAAAAGCTGAATAATTTATCTGTTAGCTTTGTTTGAATAGTTAATTGCTGCTAAAAATGGAGTAAGTGAAGTTAAAAAAAAATTCAAGTAAAGCCTATAGAGAATCTCAGGTGGAAAATTATTCCTGCATTTATATTTTAGTGGGTAGTATTTTAGCAAAGCATTATAATTAGGCAATGTTCTTACTTATCACACTTACATGAGATAGATAAGTTAACTGGCTTGGGGAAATGTTGCATTTCTCTACCAGAGGCACTGACTGCATTCTTTGGTAAGTGTTAGTTTGGCTGGCATTTCTTGGAGTGTGGTGATGCAAAATAATCAGCTGGAGCTTTCTCTTGTTTTCTGTTTGAATGGACATCTTTGTCATGACATGCAAGGAGCTGATCCTTGTGCATTTGAATTGGGGGCACATTTCTTCTTTCCATTAGAATATCTTAGTAGGCCATTGTAAAAAGAGGTCTAAAAGTATTTGCAAGGGAATTCATCTTAATTGCTGAATAGCAAACAAGAAAAAAAATAGCATAAGAAAAAAAAATCCAAGAAGGTAAAATTATCCCATGCAGAATGAATGCTTTTGCATTATATATATATCTTTAAATTTAATCTCTGTTAGCCTCTAGATGTTCCCTGGAAGTGCTAGATGGTTCTTAATCTCTGGTTATGGTTCATTCCAGTAGCCATTGCAGAACTCTCTTTCTCATATATGACTCCTAAAGAGCTGCTCAAAACTACATTTTTGTTTAACAATCCAGTGTGTGTCTCCAGGAGCTGGTTTTGCTGCTGCAAAAAGGTATAACAGAGCTTCAAGACAGAGCTTCAAGGCAGAACTGGTGCTCATCTGTGATTAATTTTGCTCAGAAATGCATAGCAGCCTGTTTGAAGTGGCTGCTTATGGTGTAGAGACCAGACTGCAACATCCAGAAATAGTGTTTATTGTAACCGTGTGTTTTGCATCAGTGAGAAAACTGCTTTCATATGCACACATCACAGTACAAACAAGTTCTCTATTGTCCTCTGGAGTTTTGCTACATGAGTGGGAGCAAAGGTCCTTAATTCATGTACCTGAAAAAGATGCATGGATGTGATGTGCATATAATTCTCTCTGGTGAATTGTCTCTCCATCACTCTGTCACTCAGCTGCCCCCTTTCCCAGACATATTCCTATTACCTTTTACTTTCTCACAGGCCAGGTCCACCCTTTCACTGAAGGATAACACATTCCATCTTATTGTGTGTATTTCTGTTGAAGCACTTAGAGATTGGAGGCGAAGGCTGACTTAGATCTTTCCAGGTTTCATGCTGATGGGTTTTTGGTTTGTTGGCTGGTTTGGACTTTTGTCCAAATGGATGCAATTGCACAAGGAAATATTATAGGGGTTTTGTCTGATTAATATCTACTCTGCCTCAGGATCACAACAGGAAAACATGGCCTCTCTTGCATCTTTATGTTTCTATTTGTTTGTTCTCCCGTGTGACATTTTGCTGTCTTGAGATCTTCCCAACAGGCCTCTTTCTTCCTTACAAGGGCTCCTGTGCTCAAACTCCCATTTCCATTTCCTTATCTTATTTCTTGTGGGATGTGTGAAGAGTTATTTTCAATAAACATTCTTTAAAGGTTTTTGGTTTTTTTTTTAAGAATACAAATGTATAATCCAATATAAAATAAAAATACTTCACTTGCAAGACTTTAGGGATTCAGAAACAAGGCTTATAATATGAGGCTGAAAACTTGATCTTGTATGACTACAAAAATAATCGCTGCCAATATTTCAGAGTTTATTCTGAGTATTATTACTGCTTCTGATTTTTGTGTATCATATGAAAATATTTGAGTTGCTGCAAATTAAAATATTTGCATTAGCAATTAGTCTGCAATCATAATAAAATTAATATTTGCTTCTAAGATTCTTCTTTTTGTGTTCATTTTAAAATTTAAAAATAAAATCTATGAACAAAAAATTTAGAAAAACTGAGACTAAAACTGGTTCCTTAAAGCTTTTTTGCTGCTCACCAGTGACCTTTATAAATTTTTCTTGGGGAATTGTACATTTTAGCCGCATGAATTAATGAAGATTAGTTGCTCTGCTTTAACGAGAAAGATTTTTTTCTCTGAAGACCTCCCAGCTCTTGGCTGGTCACATGATCTTTTGAATATATGAATGCCAATATTAGGTTGTTGTTGGAAGATGCTCAGTCTCTGCAAGGTACCCAGCTGGACACACAAATTACTGAATATAACAATTCAAGAAATATTTCATACTATAACAAAAAGCATTTTGGCAGTTTTGCTGTCCAAACTGTGGTGAGATGTCTTTACACAGCAAATAGTGAAAATGCTGTAAACAAACAAGCAAATCTGATGTTTTCTTGCAGCTAAGTCCTGTGCAGCAAAGTGAGGGATTTATAAGGAGAGAGTGAAGATATGTAAGCAGAAATCAGAGGAGCCTGGTGTCTACTTATGGGTATTACAAGAATGTATTGTATCACAACTCATACACTGATCCTTTATTCTGATGTTTCTCCTATAAAATACTCAGAGCTTTCTTGTGACAGGAGCATCTCTCACACAGGACTTCTTGGCTTTTGATACCACTAGAGCATAACACAAAGGTGTGACTTATTAAAGAATGATTCTTCTCTACTTACCCCATTTTGTAAGCCCCCAAAGTCCCTTGAGGTCTTTTTATGTCTGAGGAGAACAAGAGATAAAGGGAAGCTGTAAGTCCAGAGTGATGCATAGATCCAGTTCAGTAAAGTAAATCCAGTGCCAATCAGCTTCCACAGCTCTTGGGTGACCACACTGATATAAGGGTTCACAGCAGAAGAGCTGATGTGACTGTGGAACAGGTGAGCCCAGTGCTGACAGTTCAGCTTCAGCCACATTCCCTGGCCCAGCTGCTGGAAAATCACAGAGATTACAAAAGGCTATTGTCACCTCCTGCCTTGGGTTGAGGTCTGGATCTGGCAATTCTTTGGTTTTTCCAGACAAGGAAATGGTAATCTGAAGTTGATGAAGCTTGAGGGGATGTTGTTAGGTGGGTTGGCCATGTGTCTCTGTTTGGAAAGACAGGTATCTGCTAAGGAAGGCAGGAGCTTCCCCTGAAATGGAAAATGTAAACCCCCTCCCTCCGACTTGTAATAAATTTGAAATTAAGGGGCGCTTTCAGGCAAAGATATGGGAGCAGGAATAACAGGTCTTTATTAGGGAAGAAAATAAAATGAAATAAACAATTCAGTAATACAAAACAACACTGGCAGAGTCAGGATACAACCTGACATGCTGTGGGTCAGGGTGTTAGTAGCAGTCCAATTGGAATTGTGGCTGCAGTCCTCCTGGAGTGGCAGATGTGGTTCTGTTGGTGCAGTGATCCTGTAGAAGGGTGTAGTCTTCCTCTGAAGACCCAGTAGAAGAGGTAGCTGTTCCTCTGGGAAATCCAGTGGAAAGGCTGTGTTGGTGTCCCAAAAAATCTCAGATTATATCCAGTTAGGAATGCTTGGCTCCTCCCTCTGGGCAGAGCATCTCACAATGGGATGCTGTAATTTTTATCAGTCATGCAGTGACATTCAATGGCCCATTAATAGCAGATATTTCCTGAGGGAGGATTGGTTTGTGGAAGAGATAAAGAAAACTGCCAAATTAACAGAAGATAACCGTCCCACCTCTGACAGATGGCAAATAGAATAGACATTCCTGGCAATCTAGGACACCTAGACCTGCAGTGATGTTGCAGTTATGGGCAGAAGAGCTCTGTCATGTGAGCTGATGTAACTGGACAAGTTTTCATAAATCTCATGACCATTATAATGACCAATAAAATTTCTTTACTGAATTTTTAATTGTTGATATGCTTTTGTATTGTTTTTGGTATTTTTCCGTGACAATTTATATTTGTGTTAAAGCACATTTTTAGACAGTGTTATCAGGACCTTTGGTATTAGCTGAAATGGAAATTAAAAGAAAAAGTCCCTTCCTTCCACTGGAAACATGGTAGGGCATCATCATTAATTTATTTTAATGACAGGGAGATCGATTGCAGAATACTGATTTTTACCAGTCCAAAAGCAAGGGGAAAAACACAATAAAAAAGAGTCAAGGATAATGCATAATTAAAGGCACTTTTTTGGTTTAGTTGACGAATGTAATTTGATTTAAATTATTTATGATAGTACTGCACATAGTAGATTCATAAGAACTCTGTAGTATGGTTTGTAAAAATAGAACTATACATTGCATTTAAAACCAATTGTACTAAATATGATACTTCATGAACACATACAATCTTATATATGTACCACTTATGCATAAAACATTGCCTGCAGAACGTTGCAGTATCCTATGTAGAGTTTAAATTTCTGTTTTCCATATTTTACAATTTTCACACAACATTTCTGCCATACTCTAGCATTATTTTTGCTCTCCTTTGTTTTGCCTATCTTGAAACTTAGATTGAATTCACAAAAGTGTTTTAAAGGCTCTTTACCAATGAGGCTGTCACTTTGCAGCACATTTGCCATCTGCATTAGCTGTTTCTAAGTCACTAAAGAGTCTTCAACATCTTACTTTTTTTTTCATCAGGTGTAATGGCAATAGCAACTAATGAATGTGAATAAAAAATCAGTCAAATACAATGAATAGTATACAGAATTATATGTGCATAAACACCAAATTTGCACTTATGCCAGATAATCAAACTAGGAGGTGCCCTGGACTTTAAAAAATTTGAGTATTTAGGTGTAAGTAACTTAATATAAAAACAAAAATCAGGACTGCAATGGCCATTGAGAAACTATGTGCCAATGATAATAGACTGGAGAAATAGTTTCATTCTGGGCAGCATACTTGTTGTGTAAGTTAATGCTCATTAAAGCACTGCTACATACCACGGAAACTTACAGTTCTTGCTCTTTTTAATCTTCTTCCACTTACTTAGAGCCACAGATGTTTCTTTTTAGCTTGGGTATAATCTGGGGAGTCCCACATTTTGTTCACTATTGCTGTTTTATAAGCATAGGAAACATACTAATAAGAGCAATTTTTTTATTCCTCTAATATAGTGAAAGCCTAAAATCTGTTACCTTTTTTGTTTTTGCACGTGAAAAGTGGATATACAAAAGTAATTCTAAAGTTTCTAGTTCCACTTGTTTATGAAACAGGTACTAGGACCTGGAGCAGTGTAGAGGCATTGCTGTAATTTATGATGTGGCAGCTGGGAGCTAGGGGGGCCTATTCATTTGCCTATAGGACCCTAAATTGCATTCATTGCAAAAAAAAAAAAAAAAACCAGAAAAACAAAAAAAAAAAAAAAACAAACCTTGTCCCCTTTTTTTTTTTTTTTCTGTGGGATTTTTATATGGGTACTTTATGGTGAATTAATAACAATGGAGTTCTTAGAAATTATTTGAATGCAAATCTCTTGTAGAAATCTAGGTGTGACTGACCAATAAACACAAATGTTATGTTTTACAGAAATGATACTGCAGGTGTTGGCTTTCATTGATATTTTCACATTTAAAAGTGCTGCTGATTGAGATCTGTGGGACAAAAAGAAGTTACTTGGAAATCAGTAGGGAACTTAGGGAACACAGTATTTCCAATAATTGACTAAATGGAAAACAATTTTTTTGCTCAGCTATCCTTTAGACATCTAGTGAGACCAAAGTGATTTTCAAAATAATAGAAAACAATATTGGAATACAGTACCTTTGGCACTTAAAAATCTATGTTCTAATGGAAATTCACTACAGGAGTTGGTTTTTTTTTTTTTTTTTTTTTTTTTTTTT
>VZRH01003315.1:38657-59871 GCA_013397555.1 Urocynchramus pylzowi | reverse complement strand
TTTTTTTTCCTTTCCTGAAAAAACCAGAAAATATGCCTTAAAGTGTTTTGATAAAAACTCTTTATTCTGGGAAAATCAAAGCACAAGAATCTGGGGACAAAGAATACTGGATGATGTAATGAATTTAATAAAAAGGAAATCCACACCAATCTGACTGATTTGTGTCCTTGATTTATATTATAAAAATTTCACAGATGTTCACTGCACCATACATAGCACTGAAATAACTCCCAATGTGCTTTTGTAGTTCCCTCAGAGTAGAGGCAAAGCCACCTTTATTGCTAATCAACACATGTAAGACTTGGAAATAGTAAAGAAATCTGCTAAATCAAACACTTAGCTAGAGAATAGGCAAAGAAAACAAAGAATCCAATAATTTTATATTTGTTTTGCTAAATGGTTTTTCTGTCAAGGACTGTGGAGAAGAAATCTTTCTTTCTTTCTTTCTTTCTTTCTTTCTTTCTTTCTTTCTTTCTTTCTTTCTTTCTTTCTTTCTTTCTTTCTTTCTTTCTTTCTTTCTTTCTTTCTTTCTTTTCTTTCTTTTCTTCTCTTGCTTTTTAAACTTGTTTGTCTCTGTTCTGTGAGGCTGGAAGCAGACAGTACCATATGATATGTTACATATAGCTGCTGAGGTTTTTGCTGACATCCTCCACCTGCAAATATCAACAAAGTGCAGCCTAGGCTTTGTTTGCATATGGTTTAAAATAACAACAATAAAAAAGTGCCCAAATTGATTTTGTCCTGATTGTCTTGTAGTCAGTAATTGTTCAGTTCCTTTTTCTTGAAACTGATCCCCCAGGTGAGGAAAAATGTTCCCTTCCTCTGCCCCCCAAAATTCTCTGGAATTTGTTGTATACTCAAAACCACAGCTGCAGACATAGTTCAAATAGCAGAAGTGCTACAGCCCTCAGGCTTTCTGTGGTTGCTGAACTTTTGGATTCTGGAACATGCCCCAGACACTGCAGCAAACCCCCAAATGCTCAGAGAATGGTCCACACCTCTCAGTGAGGACTCTGATCACTTCAGCATCTCCTCTTTGAACCATCAGTGTATACCACCAAGACAAAGTGCACAGAGCAGCCATGAAGGCAGTTGAAATCCTTTACATGCCATGGTTTTATTCTTCAGGTTTGCTGCAGTGAAAAAAATTGGGATGTATGGAAGCTGTTAGTCTCATGGGAATATGAATATTTGGATGGTTTGATAAGAGCACCTTAATTGAATGGAGCTGCATTGAGTTTGGGGCAGGCCGGTGAATAGTCTGGGGTGGGCAGCAAACAGGTCTGGAGGCAGTACTGGCAGCTGGAAACCAAGGTCTGCCTACACCATCTGTGTCACCAGCACTGCTGGAAACCTTGTGGGAAAACCTCCTCACTAAATCTGACTGATACAGAGCTTTTCTTATACACTGAGCTCCTCCTTTGTTACCCCACTGTTCAGACTCTAACTCTTATACTTTTGGGAGTCACTGAAAATGACTAAATGAGGGAGATGAGGTCTTACGAAAGTGGTGCAGTGTTAAAGATAGACAGTAGGGCACTATTTTCCTTTAAAAATGAGTGCTCATCGACATGCAAATATCTTAAGGCATACCTTAACCTATTTATCTCTGGGAAAAATAAAATACAATTTTACATAAATGATTAAATACTCTTATAATTATTTCAACAGGTGATAGAGATATGTGCATAAGGAAAAAATAAGATGTCACAGATACATGACTATTCTTAGATCTTTACCAAAACCTCACTTTGATGTGGATTTTTTTTTCTCTCAGTCTGTATTTCTTAGCCTCCTTCAGATATTTCTGCACCAACATGGCAAGGAATGTAATTTGTGCAAACTATATCAGCAGGCCAGTCTTTACATAAAGACTGTTTTAGTTATGTACTAACATTTAACTTTTTCTTTATGCGTATTTTCCCCAAAATGGTTCTTCTAGTCACACCACCCTCCCACCAGAATTTCTTCATGCTGTAACTGAAGTTGCTGGTAGTCATTAAGATGAATCCAAGTTATGGTTTCATTTGTCTCTCTCTAATTTGGAGTTTCTGATGTCCTTGAAGGGTAACTAGGTGGGTCGTGTTACAGAATGTGAACAAAGAAATTTAGGGGTGTCACAGTGCCTACTAAAATGTGTTTTAGTACAGGCCATTTTGCCTGTACTAATTATGCATTTCCCTTAAATCTGTGGCTTGAAAGCTGTGCCTTGCACCATATATTGTGTGGACTAAAACTATTTGCACTTGACATTGGAGGCAGAAGAGGCTGATTATTTTGTAGGGTCAGGCTTTATATTATTCAAGCTGCAGCTTGAATGTAGTTTTTCTCTGTGGATCAGTAACAAATACAGGTGAATACAGCAGGGCTTAAATAAAGCCATTGGCAAGAAATTATGTCAACACATATAACATGCTTAGCATTATACAACTTCTCCCACTGGGAAATCAAAGTGAGACTTTGGCTACATAAAACATATGTTATAGGTTTTACATGGCTCTATTTCAGTGAAACACTAATTTTATTTTTGGCTATAATGCTGTGATTGAAGGTGATGTCAAAAAAAACAGCTTAATGCCCAGTATTAGATGTTTACTTAAATACTTTGCTGAACTGGGGAACAGTGTCCCTGAGACATTCTGCAGAGCTTCTGAATCCCAAAACAGCCCTAAATAAATCTACTCAGTCACAAAGACAATTTTTAATACAGTACGCTCTGTAGCATTAGACTTGACATTTTTATATATGCATTATTGCTGAGATACAGTTGCTGTGGGAGGTGTAATTTAGAATTTTCCAACCCTTGCACATTCAAAAATCCCTGTCACAGCATTACACTAATATGTATACAGTAATATTTCCTTATTTTATTTATCTAAGTGTTGTATTATATATCCCTTTATAGAGGTCTGTAAAAAGTATCTAATTAACCCTATCCTCATTACCCAATTATTTGGGTTTTTATGGTGAGGGATAAATGTCACGTTTAATGATCATGTGCCTAATTAAATTGTTTAATTTACATTTATTGATGTTCTTATTTCATTCCTTTTGGAATAAAAGTTAAAAAAAAAACCCAAAAAACCCAACAATATTTGCTCATAACAACACTTTTAAACAAAATATTAAAGTAGTTAATATCTTTTCAGAATTTACTTGATCAGATAAGGAGTTACTTTCTTTCTTTTTACTCTGCATACTGCAAAAAATGGGGCTGTTCAGTTTTAACAGAAACAAGTCTGCATCCATCACATCTTAGAATAACTTTCAGACATATGGCATAGTGCATAAATAATTGATTTCATCAGGGCTTATGTCAGGGTACAACACAAACATTTAAGGTACGTTGGGCTTGAACTAGCAGATGTACATGAAAATAAATGGTATTACATAAATAGATGCATTTTTTCATATCCTGTTGACACTGCCATTGACTTTCTTATAGAGAAATTAGATCAATCAGGGCATTAGATGTTTGATGGCAACTTGAAATATTTGAATTTTGTCACAAACAGGCTTCTATCAAAGAGTGACAATCACTAGCAGAGAACAGAATGAATGTCCTTGAAAAATAGTGATGCTGACTGATAATCATAGCCCTACCAGACCTTCTGGGGGCTGACAACAGGCTTCCTCCAGTGGGGTCTTTGCTCATCAGCCTGCTTTGCTTGATGCCAGCTTTGGCACATGCTTAAGAGATGTCCCAAGCACCCAGGTAGCTCTGATGCTTCACAGTGAGCATGTCCCTTCACCAAGATAAAACTGGGAGGAGTCTGAAATGTTGGAGGAACAAGGAAGGAGAATTCAGCATAGAGAGGAGAAAACACAGACCAAAAACTGCTGCAGAAATCCTCTCCCTGCTTGTTTGACTTGTGGTCTGAACAGCAAGACCATCATTATCTCTGTACTGTCCCCTAAAGAGGATTTATTTTCTCGAAGGAGAAATGCCTGGCAGTAGGCGTTGGCCCCTTGCTACCCTTTTCACCTGCAATAAATATTAAATACATATTGATGTATTTAATTTATATTGATGCTGCTTTCTTGCTTGCTATTGTTTAATCCCTGCAGCTGAAACTTGTGAGACTTCATTGCCACCCCCATTTGTGGCCTGGGAGCAAGCACATAGCTTTGGCTGTGGACAGATGCTGTCCTTTGTCATGGCAATGCAGGGCTCTAGACTGGGCAAGCTGGGAAGGAAAACCCACCTTTTTCTCAGGAATAGGTGCAAGCCTACCAGTCTGGGTGTCTCACAGTGTTGAGCTTTAAGTCAGAGAAATTCAGACGTGGAAGTACATGTTACTTATTAGAAAAGTGGTGGTAGAGTCTGAGTTGTACTCACACCCAATATAAAAAAGTTAACATTTTTCAATTTTATTTCTGTCTCATTTTTTCTCCTTTTACCTAAAGAGGATATTTCAAAATATTAATAAAATATGTACAATTAGAGGAGAAACTTATATTTTGGGGCAAAGCAACCTACTAAATAAATTCTTGATAGACAGACTTTTAGCTAAAAATTTCAAATTCCACTAGCAACATATTCTGATTAATCTTGAATATGATAAAAATAATTGTATGTAAGATGAAGTTCATAGCATACAACTATTTCTATCATTTACCCACCCCATCAAAATTTCAATAGTATGTGTTGAAAAAAATAGCAGAAATAATCTCTAAGTTCAGCCTTTCTATATGAAATTGAAATTATCAAGACTACATTCTTAAAAAGAAGAATTATTTATAAGAGCCTTTAAAATAAAACTGGCTAGGATTTGAATGACTGTCAATGTTTTTTCTTCCTGAAATACTGTTTGCAGAAACAATACCTGTTATAGTCTGTAGTATGTATTTGTGTCCTATAGTTCCACATAATTTATTTAACTTAACAGTAGTGGCTATATCAGTTCTCTTTGGCTTTTGGCTTCTAACAACCTTGTGTGAATTCATAAAATCATGAAATCATGGAATGCTTTGTATTAGAAGTGACATTAAAAATGATATGTTTCCAGCTCCCCTACTTTGGGCAAGGACACCCTCAAACTAGACCAAGTTTTTCAGAGCCCAAATCCAATCTGACCTTGAACACTTTGAGGGATGGGGCATCCAGAGCTTCTCTGGGCAACCTGTGCCCGCAGATGTCTGGGCAGTTGAAGTCCCACAACAGGACGAGGGGCTGCAAGCACGATGCCTCCTGTAGCTGAAGCAGGATGTTCATCACCAGAGAATGGGTATGATGTAAGGCAGTGTGTCAAATAGCAGGAAATCACAGAGTGTGGGGCCTTCTTCCTTTTGCAGTCACAGCAGGATAGGGCCATGGAGATGGACAAGGGTCCATCTTGATTATTCTTGGGTCTTGTGCCATTAAGATTTGAACATGTCTGAGGATGGAGATTCCAAAAACTTTCCTGAGCCTCGCTCATTGCTCTGTATCCACTGCAGCCCCCTCATGAGGTTGTGTACAAGCATCCCCCATCTCTGTCTTTGTCCTCATGTGTGTCACCTAATAATCCCTGGGCTGAACCAGCCAGCATCCTCCACCTTCTCTTCTATGCACTCTGCTCTGGCTTGAGCTGTTGTGGGAACCTTCCAGCAGATTATACCCTGAGTATCTGACTTTGTCTTGTGCCAGGATCCGAAACCTTGGACCTGAGCTACCAGTATGGTCTCATTAATGCGGAGCAGCAGGTCAAGGTAGGGTCATCCTTGTTGTGACTGAGCAAAGAGAGCCTTCCTTTGCCATATTTTGCTGCAAAGGATCCTTGCAGACTCTTTCTGCCTACCAGAACTCCTCAGTCTTGTATATAAGGTTCCTTTGGCTCTTCGTCAGATCTTGTGTTGACCTTTGACATTATTCTGCACATGCAGGGCGTCGCATTTGTGCTTACTGGTGGTTGATTGTCACCAGCCAATTTCTCAGTCTTTGAGGCCCTCCTGAATGGCTGCACTGCCCTTCATGTTATTGACTGTTCCGCCAACCCCATCCTTCCCACCACCAGTTTGATACCAGCTGCAAACTTGTTGAAAGTGCACTCTGTCTTACAATCTCGGCTGTCTATAAAAACATTTTACCCCCAAGACCTTTGCTGGATGCCTCTAGCTACTAATAACCAATAGAGCTGACACATCTCTTTGAGCTCCAAATTCCAGTCTATTTTCCACACAGTTTCTCATTTACTTATCAGGTCATATCCTGCCAATTTGTCTACAACATTGCTAACAGAAATCATGCCATCTTGCTGAAGCCAAGGTGGGCACTATCCCTTGTCCACAGCACCAGTCATGTCATCACAAAAAGCAATCAGCTTGGTCAGGCAGAATTTGTCCCCTACAGTTCTATTCCGGTTACTCCCAGTTAATCTTTTGTGTTTCACGTGCCTGAGGGAAGCTAGTTTCAGGTTTTTTGCTGAATTAATACCCTGGTGATGACATCCTCTTGGAAGATGCAGACAGAAGTTTGACAGATGGTTGTCCTGCAACCCAATTCCTTGCATTTTAGCAGCTGGGTCCCACTGGGGAAAATTCAGAACTGTCCTAAATAGCAATTATCTTCAAATTTATTTATAATATACTAAATTATTCTTAGAAATTACCATACACTGTTAAAAGTGTACACTCTATGTGAGGTTTCACTGCAGTGGCAGACCAAGGAAGTTAGAAAACATAATTTAGTAGTCGATCCTGGTTTTTATTTCTGAGAAAATAAGTATAAGGTATTCATATAACTCAGTATTGGAAGTTATCCAAATAAATCAGTAAGGGAGTCCTAGCCAAATGAAGAGGTAACTTTCTGGATCTTAAAGCTATAAATCCAAACTATTCTTGGGATGGGAGACATACATTGCCGGATTACATTTCATCTAATGTTTACATGTAGTGTTCTCTCAAGTCTCTCTCAAGGAATGTAGTAAAAACCAATCAATAGAAAAAGTGAGAATAAAACATGCTGTTATTGTGTGTTAAGCCAAAAATCAACCCAGAGATCCAGTCCTATAGGATTTCTGAAATTCTTGAACTAAAATAAGACATTCTAATTTGAGATCTGATTATTCTTCTAAAAACAATTTAGTTGATAAGAGTTCCCATTTATTTCCTTGTTCCTCCTTGCTTGAATCTACACTTATTTTATGTCATAAGTTGCTGAGTGACATGTGGAGCTGGGCTGCCAATGTGCACTGGATATTTACACCCCAGTAGCTTTATTGTGATTTTCTTAAAACTGAGATGTTAAAGGCCATAATATCAGTCTAGAGTTGGGGCTTTCTCACTCTTTTCCTTGGGACATCAAATGAATATGAGTATGGAACCTGGAATTCTCTCACTGCCTTTTATCCATGGGTCTCTCTGTAAAGCTTCTTTGCAAGAGCAGGTGAGTAAAATATTTTAGTTTCCTGACTTTGCTTAAATAACATGTGGTGACAGCACTGCACTGCTCCCTTCATGGTCAGGACAGGCTCAAAAGAAGGGAAAGCTTGGAGTAAACCAATAATATATGCTAAGAGTCATATAATCACACAAAGACAGAAACTTTTTATGATACAAAAACAGCTGAAGGAGTTATCTAGTCCTACTTCCTGTATAAAGCAGGACTAATGCTCGACCCTCATGTTCAGTATGAGGGTTGAGCACCTCTATAGATAGCGACCCACACGACCTCTCTGAGCTACCTCCAACTGATTGTCCACTGTTAAGAAGAAGAAGTGTTCTTAATGTTAAACCATAATTTCCTGTGTTTCGAATTGTGCTTGTTGCTTCCTGTCCCTCCACCTTCAACATGACAGCAGTGAGCTCTCCTGTTCCCCTTTTCTTCCCCAGGCCGAACCATCCCTGCAACCTCTATTTCCCTTGCCCATACTTTTCTATAGCCCTGACCATCTGAGTCCAAATCTGGATCCTGCATTCTCTGTGCAGTTTCAGTGGTGCTGAAAATTTGAGCCACATAGTGAAGCATCCCATGAAATGCATGAAGCAACCAAAAAGCATGTTTTTTTACATGCAGCCCTTAATCAGGCAAATCAGACAAACTTTGGGAAAGGTTTGTCAGCCTGATAAAGGTCTTTGTGGCCCCTCTGTTATTTTTGAACAACAAAGATTTGGAACCAGAAGTTCTGTCCAACCAAGGAGCAGGAAGTACATGCCCTTCAACAAAAAAATGTTGTGTTGCATCTCTGTTAGGTAAGGTTTAGTGAGGATTTTATATATGTGTTAGAGCTCCTCATTTTAACAGATTCTAAATGACAGGGCTGCAATACAAGCTTGATATCTGAGAGACCATGAAGATGCTTTGCTGGTCTGACTTTTAGTGTTCATGAAATGACTTGAGGCTTAGAATTGATACCTCTAGCCCAAAGTTCACAGATGTAAGAAGTTGTATCCTTGTATGTAGATAAAAAAAATATATATTTTAATTGGCTTGGTGGCACCTAAAAGTCAATTTTCCCTTGCTGAATATAAAGCTGACTGATATAGATATTTTAGATGGATCTACTGAAAGCAAAATAGTCTATCCCAAGAAGAGAAGGATTCTCAGTTATTATATTTCTGCTACAAAGTATGAGAAAATGAGTGGGCGGTATATATTTTCTACATGAGCTTTGAAATTAAATTAACAGAACATTTAACTTATAGCAGAACATGTGTAGGTATATTACACAGAAACTCAGAGCACATCATTTGTCAATTAATACAATTAGTAGATCTGGATTATAAATTTGGTTTCCCAGGCTCCTAACTCAGTGTTATGTATTCACTGAACCATTCCCTTTGTTGCTTTTTTATTGAATATGCTCTACTTATCTCAACAGGGAGGAGACCTAAGTAGTTTACCTTTCTTTATGCAGGAAGTAATGGGAGAATTGTTGAATCTGCTTTCTCATTACAGTCAACAGTCAAGATCTTCTAATACTAATAATCTAAAATGATTCAAAAATCTTCATTGTCCACTTCCACTCATCTGTTCTGTACCTATATATGGGCAGCCAATTATCAATATATAGAAAAATAAACAAATTTATTTTTTCTGTTGCCCTTCTGTGTGCTCTGGATAAATCACAGAAACCCAGGATATGTCCAGAGAACTGTTTCCCTTGACCTCAGTGGGCATAATTTCTTTAGCTGCTCATAAACTGATCCAACACTGGTAAAATCATTAACGAATGAGATATTTTCATAAAAGGCCTTATATTCTTTTAATCTTGCAATTTGTTAGCATGGATTTGTTTGAATGGAGATTTGATTATTCTTGGAGAAGTACACAAAAAGTAAACACTTATGAAGTCTTCTATCAACATGCTAACACAGAAATACTTGACTGTTACTATATTAATTTTTAGCACTAGTTACTGTTAAATGTTCTAGATTCTTAAAATGTCACCAAAAATAACCTGTACTTTACTAAACAGCTTCAAAAGAGCTTCTTGGAAATGCATGCCAAGACAGGACCAATATGCTGTCATGGAGACTCCAACTATGGAGGTGTAGTGCTGGCCATGGAGACATTTTGGGATGATGGGGTCAGGGTGAGCCTGGTTCTGGGCACTTCAGATCAATATGCAAACCCTCTGATGCCTATCCACTGACCCTCCTCAAAACACATTAGTCAAAAAGCACCGAAGACTTTGGGTACTGCATCTGATTTGTGCCTTTTAATCTGTGAATGGCACAGGGCTATATTTTTTTGAACATTCATTTATTTTAAGAGTTAACCTTCTTGTTATATCACTTAATTTTCCTATGTGATGGTAAATATAGTTTTTGCTCTTTACCATGTCCTCCTTTTCTGTGTGTTTCTCTATTTCTGCAGTGCAAGTAGACTATAATGACTCTAATATTTTACATCTGTCCAATGTAAGGGAAGTAACAATTTATAAATTAATGGATTTTTTCAAAACCAAAATGTAGTCTTGTTAACTAGATCATATATTTTTCCCCTATAATTTAAACAAGGACACACAGAATGTATTTAATATATAGTATAGTCTGCCAGCAGGAACATCAGATTTCTTCTTAACTTGCTATATATCATTCACACATGAAATGATGAAAGATTTCAAAAATATATTTATTATTTTCCTCACATGCCTCTTTGGTTTAATTTGAAAAAAAATATTATTCTAATTTATTTAGTATAAGTATTACCAAAGATAAAGTACTGAGTCCGAATAAGGAATTCCCTCTGCATGATTATACAAAATGCAATACCATTAGGTTTGGTTTCTTCCTGCTTTAATTTAGTTTATTCCCTTAGGAGAGATCCATTCACCATATTTAATTTAGCTGTAACACACTATAATAATTTTTTTCCAAAAAAGAAAGCTTTAAGGGTTGAAGATGTATCATAAGCTTCCTATTTTCCACCTTTCCTTCTTAGCAACTTTATTGTTTGAAACTTGTAAGGGGAAATGAGAGTTCTGGAAATATTCCTGGTTTCAACCTTGGTGAAAGAGTTTACTCATTCATTGAGGCACAAATGTAATCCTGCTTCCCCCAGCCCCAGTGGCATCACTGCTGGGAGTCTGCCTGCCCAGGGCAGGTCTGCACCAGGCTCTTGCCCAGGCACACAAGGACCTGTTGGCTCCCCTCTCCCCATGCCCTAGTCCATCTGCCCTTGTGTGCATTGGCTGCAACTCTCAGAGCAATGTCCAGATAATAGTCACCCAAGCCTGAGGGAGTGCAGCTCCATCTAGGCAGTGAGGAGATGCTGCTGCTGCTCAGTGAGCCCATAATGGGCAGGGAATATGAGAAAAGGGCCCACTCTTGGTTGTCTACATGCAAGAAAGCAGTACTGAAAGTCCGACTTCCGATTTTGTCTGTGTGATATAATGCTCGTGTGTCATCACTAGTATTCAGAACCTTCAGAAGGAAGACTCAGAAGGGAAGCATTTATTTTTATCCACATATTCGATTTTGATGAATGGCTTATATTTTGTGGGCTTTTCCATATTAACTCAGAATTAGATAATATGCTTTCTTTAGAAAGTTTCTAATGAAAGCATTAAATGTTCCAGGATTTCAAGGGAAACACATGATCTGGAATCACTGCCTGGGTCACCAGTTCTAGTGACACTGACAGATCTACAACTAATTTATACGGAGCAGATATTTTTCTCTGCTTTTAATTCAGTGTCTGCTCTGAAAAAACTGCTTCTGGAGAAACTGAAGGAGACTTTTCTGAGAATGAAGCAACAAGATGGCACTTCCATCATGTATTGAGAGATGCAATTTACCTCTACAAACACAGATTAGGTAGAGGTACAGACTTCATATCTGTATTCTCTGTCAGGTGTATACTCTTTACTCTAAAAATTAAGGTGTAAGAAAGGAATAAAATGAATGTATAATGAAAAAAACATAAACCTCTAAGATTGCATTGTTCAATAACATAATGCAAGAGTTTAGGAGAGAAAGGAAGATAGAGTCTTCATTCACATATGCGATTTTTTTTTTTAGAAGCTGAAGAAAATATAGTTTATACCTGCCTAAAGATCTGACATTTCTTTTCTTTGACAGTGTTAAATGAACAACTCTGCACAAACACAGGACTTTCTAATTCTGATTTGCTTTATAAATCTGTAGACTGGTAGCAGCTTGAGGCATTCCAAAAATGTCAATATCATCCTGAATAAAGGTGTAACATTGTGGTCTGTTTTTCTGTAAGCTCAAGGTTTTGATATTTCTGATCTTTGTTTTTAAACTGCAGGATATTTAGTCACAAGGCTGTAGATATTTCTACATTTTTGTAAACTTTTGTCAGGCTAATGACACAATTGCCTTTGTGAAGGATAGATCAGTGGTTTGGGACCAATGACTCAGTCACTGCCTTGCTTGAGATGGAGTATGGCAACCTGCATTTTCATCAAAAATCAGCAGGAGAAACAGCATATTATGCAAATATTAGCACTTTAGCAAAGTTTTAGACAAGGCCAATATGAACAAGGAAGCAAAAGAGAAGAGCTGGTGCAAGACAGGGGCTGTGTTTCATAACACTGTTCACAAACCTCTCAGGTGTGCAGCAGCTGCACTGGGGATGAAGGTGAGCAGGGGTCAGCACCCCTTGGCATTCTGATGAGCAGGGCAGTTTATCCATCATGGCTAATGAAGCATGCTGCACAGCTGCAGGGGGGAGGCTGAGCAGCACAGACCAGCCCCCCCAGGACCAGGTGTGTAGGGGCCACTGCCTGCTCACAGCTATTGGCCTGAGACAGCGAGGGCCAGGGTCTTAGGGAAATAAAAACAGTGTGAACCTGAGATTGCTAAAGACTCTGTTTGTTCCCACAGCTTCTTTAGGCTTTTGTGTAGCCTTTGTGTAGCTGACAAGGTAAGTTTCACTGTGTGCTGATCAGCCTGTACTGAAACCCAACGCTCTGCAGCAGCCCTTGGTTATGACAGTCGTGAAGGGCATGAGACAGAGCAGAGCCTGGGTGGGTTTCTGAAAAAGGGCTAAAATACAGTTTTACAGTTTACAGTTTAGTTTGTAAGCAGAATCAGGATCAGTACCCTTGTTCACTTGTCAAGTCCACTTGCTAGATTTAATCTGATCTAACTGGGAATTACTCAAATACCTGTGTATGTGACCTTGCAATGCACTTATCTGGACACTAGGGTCAAAGATCGTAAAACAAGTACTTGGTGCTTAGGATTGTATGTTCTTGAATTTCAGCATTCTTCCTTGAAATTTTTCAAATCTGGGCCTACCCACTAGCTGAAAATACAGAGAGAACAAATAAACTTGCATATAATATCCTGTTTTGTGATGTTTTCTGGTGAAATACTGGAGAAGAGTGAAAGAGACTTATGTTGTCTTTTTTATTTTTTTTGGATCTTATTCTTCTAGGAAAGCTGGGAATAGTGATAATAGCTAATAGGGTAAAAGAAAAATTAACTAGATGAGAAGGCAAACTTGTATATGGGAGAAATTTTATAACAGTTTATGGTTATTCTTATAAAAATAGTACTTATATTAGTAGAACTAATATAAATCCTGACAGTGATTCTTCATTTGACATGTTAGGAAATGATGTAGATTTGTCTTCTTTCTATTATTTTTAGGGGTTCTGTGGGAGTTTAGTATGTTTTGGAGAGTATGCAAGGTTTTTTTTTTTTCCTAGTTAGTTAGAATCAGTAAATCTGGTCTTTTTATTACGGTTTTGCGCCAATAGGAAATTATTTTTTGAAAACAAAAAAGTTCCCACAACTTGGGAAATAAGGACATTTATAACAGTTAAAATGGATTTATATTTGTGTAGGTTATTATCCTTCCTGTACTACCTTTGTAGTAGTAGAAATTGTCCACACTAAGACAATAATCCGTTTCTTAATATGTCAGTAAAGCAGGTCAGTTTTCTATAACAGACAAAGTCTGAATAATTTCTTCAATTTGCAAAAAAAATTATGTTTAAAGCATAAGTGCAACATTCCATGGAGATATTAAAGTGTTATAGACAAGGTTATATCTACACTACAGTGCCTGGGTAGTACTGCAGGTACAGCTGAGCTGTCCAAAGGGCAGGTCAGTGCAAGTTGATTTATCTTCCAGTTGGTGCTGGTGACTCAGCTGCTGTGAGCAAAGAGGACAGGTGTTGAGGGTCTATACTACACCTCAGTTCCTCCCTTTTGAAGTTAGACTAGAGCAGCTCTCTCAAAGGGATTTTCCAGATGCCATAGCTATTTTGGAAGTCAAGAATAGAATACTTTTGCCTGCAGGGTGAAAGAACATAGTTTTATTTTTGGCTTGGAACATTTATTTTTTTTTTAATAAAAGTCAAGTTTCCATTAACAAGCATATGTTATGAGTAAATTGCCCGAGAAAAGATGTTCTAGAACAGTTTGCAGTATAAGCAGTGTGCAAAAAGCATCCCATAGCCAAACTAAAACATTTTTAATCTGCTTTTTTGTTTGTGGGATGAAGGAGGGTTATCTGTGACCTGATGTGGGGAATCACATCTGGAATATAAAAACAGATGGCTTCAAACGAAAGAGCTGATTTGCATGATATGCAAATAAAAAGCATTTCTCCTTGTACTCTTGACTACATTCAGCAATAATTAACATTACTGGAATAAGCAAGAAAGTTACACTTGTTTTTGGCAAAAAAAGAAATATTTATATAAATGGTTTTTTGTTTGCATCAGCATATGTACAGTTTAAACAATCTGTATTTAGATATTGCACTTCAGGTCGTATCTCCTTCTGCATGAGAGAGCGTGTTTGCCATGTGAGATACTGTATTCTAAATAATTACATCAATAATAAGGAAGGAAACAGAAGTTTGGGAAGATGAAGGGATAGTTCAAGAATCACATAGTAAATTATGGCAGAGCTAGGATAATAGTTAGATTTCTATGTTCTGGCTCAGTAATCATATCTACTGTATATTCTGCTTCTCAATGCATAACATGAACAAACAGTACTTTGTAAAAATGAATGCTAGACATTCTGGTGTTAATTGACTTAAACAAAACCCAAGGGACATTTAAATCTCCATAACCAAGATAACTTTTAAAAGTTATCCCTAGTACGAGTACTGACAGAGTAGTTAGGTTTTCAGGTCTGAGCGCAGAAAATCCTTAAAAGGTCCCTGTCACTAAACCAGGTATGCCTTTTGAGAGGAATTTCACAATATATACTTTTCCTGCAGTATTTGTAGATGCAAGAAGTGGAACAGGGGACTTTGAAGATGTTTTTCTTTTACCACACAGTTTTAAACACTAATAAACAAAGAACTAATAAGCTTTCCATGACTATTGCTGAACATGCTGATGCCTACTGTCAGGGGCTACAGTGATGACAGATTTAGAGATTAGAAAATGAAACATAAAGAATATTTTATGGAGATCAGGGGACTGCCTTTGTTCAGCAGGGAAAAGGCAAGTCCTTCAGTATCACACAAGAGTTATCTGTATTTACATTTGCTTCTTCAGGGACTGCAGGAAGCTCGGTGCTCTCAAGACACTTGGGAATTTTCTTGGTCATGTTGCCTTCAAGGGTCTCAGACTCAGCCTTAGGACATCCTGCCTGCATTATCTTCTTACCCGTGTAGCACACACAGTTTCTCTTTCCTGGGAAACCTTCATACCCATGAGTTTGCTTTTCAGGGGCCACAGGACAGCTGCAGGGCACAGTGTACAGGCAATTTCCATTCAGCTGTGCTGTGTTAGAATAAACTGCTCTGCGTAAACTTTCAGCTGTCCCTGATAAACAGGATGTGCCAAGAATTTATTTACAGGCTAACCAGTGAGATTGCCCTGGATGTAGTTCCCAGGTGTTCCTGTTGCTGCAGAGCAGGAATCAGTCAGCTGCTTTATCAAGGCACTTCCAGCACAGCAATGCCTATGGGGAAGTAAAGAAGGAAAAAACGCTTGAATACTTTTGAAAGTCTGCCTGTTTATTTAAGAGCCTATATACAAGTTAAATCCCTCTGAAAATAAGTTCACCAATCATACAGAGATTTAATGCAGTTTTTTAATATTTGAGGATCACCCATTAGGGTACAAGTACAGCTAAGCACATGGTGAAATGCACCCTGCAGGGGTCTGTTGAAGTCTCTTTGTAAAGGCAACAAACTGGTGTCTCAGTTTCACAGCAGAGTCAGAGGTAAAGAAAACCACAGCAAACTATATTAAAGTAATCCCTAATTATTTCTTTCATTTATCTATATTTACTAGGTAGCTAATGATTTTGATGTCTGAGACCAGCAAAGTTTCTGATTTGAAAGCTGTTAAAGCGGCTTGGATTTCAGAAAGAAAGAAAATTTGCTTCCAGCTTTGTGTTGTTCAGTTAGACTGTCTGACTGTTTTTGCTAGAGGAGACTTATACAGAGCACCTCTGTTGAGAAAGAGGTTTTAGTGATAGTGACATTCATCTTGGTTGAGAAAGAAACACAAGACGATATTTTCAGAGTACCCTGGCTAAATTACATTTGACTAGTAATTTAAATTAATATACTAACTTCGCTTGCACACATATTCTTAATTTGCCTTTTAATTTTAATGACTGAAGTAAAAATTTGTACCATCTGGAAATTCTCACTTTATTTTCCCCCATATTTTCTGAGGTAGGTTATTTAATTGCTTGGCAAATGGTCTGCCTAATGCCACTACATCTTGTTAATAATTTGTATGCAAAAAATGAACTCTTGTCTGACTGATAGTTCCTTTGAGGCAGGAAAGAGAGCAGAAGAAACAGTTTTAGCTGAAAAAAATGTAAGCATCTTGTAAATATGTTGCTGAAGCACTTGTTCTAAGCAGTGTGTCCACAGAGACTTGTGTTAATGATCCAAAATACCAGAGCAGGATGAAAAATTACTTAAATGCTGCTGCTGTTTTGTAGCTTGCAATACAGCCAGCGATATCTGTCAAACAGAAAAGCAGGGCAGTGAGCAGGAGCAAAAGGCTGCTCAAGAGGAGAGGTGTATCAGAGCTGGGGATGCATCTGGAAGGGAATGCAGGCTTCATGGGGAGGTGGGTGTGCAGTTCTTCAGGCCAAATTCACATAAGAGCCTATGTAACTGCAGTCTCTGTTTCCTATTTTAACAGTACCCATTTTTGGAAAGGTTTTGTCTACAAGCAGTTGTTTTCCTCACACTCAGCCAGAGTGTCAGGTAAAGCACACTATTTTCTTCCCTTAAGATTGCTTCTCCTTATTATATACATTGCTCAATTTAAAAGAGGGAAACTCTTTCCCTCTTACTATTGCCACATAGCAGATTAAAAAAAAATGAAGGGAGGATAAGACAGGATTTTTAAAAATGTTTTCACTGTACCTCTTACTCTGACTTTTTCAACTCATTAGCTTACTTTTAGAAATCTATAACAAAAGTAGTTCAGCTTGACTTCACACCCTTCTTTCCCTCCTTGCAATGCTTACTACTATGCAGTCACATGCAGGTAGTTTCAGTCATGTAAAGATAGTTTGCTTTTGATAAGGGTGTTATATATGTCAGAAAAAGGGTCTGCCAAGTATTTAGAGTGTCACAGGAATTTACATGAATACTTACAGGGTATTCTCCCCTGTTTTGCAATAAAGTTTTAGTTCAGCTCTTCCTGTCAGAAGCCTGAGTTAAGCCACAATAGGGTGCTACCTGTGAGCAGTAATTCAGCAACTTGTTGTTAATTTCTGAAGAGAGACTTTGAATCTGTGGTGCTTTAACCCATGCCAGCAGATCAGAACTATGCAGCCACTCACAACAGGAGACAGTTTGGCACAGCAGCAGTAAATTTCCATGGAATTGCTGAAGTGAAAAGAAAAGGAGCTAGTAAAACTATAAATACAAATGTACCTGTTGTCATGGAGACTTGGAGGAGTATTAGCCTGAGGAGGTAAAATATGCTTTTATCCTTAGCATTTACACCTAACCTTGGCACCAAATCAGAGCTGAAGAATGAATGCCTGAGATTAGACAAAGTATTTTCCAGACACAAAACATGATATAAAGAATTTTCCATCCGTGTTAGGTTTAGATTAAATTATTTTTCAATGGACTAAAATTTGGTCTATTTTTAGAACTTTATAAATATTTATTACATTTCATAACATTTTAAAATATTTAGTGGTAATTTAGTCAATATTTTGAAAGAGTTTTGAAAGGAGGTGACTAAACCCCATAAATTTTGTAGATTTCTGATTACATACACACTAGTTCATAAAAAATAACTGCAATACCTTGTACTTTTGAATTTTCCTTTCCCAGTACCATTTTCAAAATTGTATGCACTCATTTGAGGCAGCAAATGCAAAATCTTCCTATTTTTCTTTCCTTTTTCTATCCTTATTAGCATATAGAAATATTTTATTCATGTTTTTATATTTATTACCTTACAAAAAGACCTGTTAGTATTCATTCTATCTCTTGTCATTGGAGTTCAACTACCTTATGTAATCTAAACTATGTGCTTTTTGCATATCATCAAGATGCATTTGTAGGACAACTCTGCTCATTGTAAAACTTCCCCTTTACAAAATTCTTTGAATCAAAAGAATTAAAAATTTTAAGCTAGCCACTTTTCTTATTAAATTATAATTTCACATTTCTAGCAAGAATTCTTATTTATACAATATGAGTCTTATAAGCACCAAATTCTGCAGAACTGTATTGGTTATTCACCAAGGATTTTTTTAGTAACTTTTTATTCAATCAGCAAATGTTAATTAACTGCTCTGGCTTTGTTTCAAATCCGTGAGCCTGTTGTCCTAATATAAAAAGAAAACCACAAAAATTAGTTGAAATTGACCTTTGCGAAGGTAAAGAGATGAAGCAAAATTATGCTATGGCTTTTTCTTTTCTTCTATAATGCAAGAAGGCAATCTAATTTAATTATTATTCTGTCACTGTGCTAATGACTATTTAGCCCTTATGAATGACAGCCTACACTAAAATATGAAGCTGGCCCACAGCTTTAATACTAAACCCATTTTTTTAATTTTGTACTGATTTCAATCAGAATGGAAAATCATGTACTATGTCATTATTTAGATTGATTACAGACATACATTAAAACCTTTGAAGTTTAATACCTTATATCTTTGAAATGGAGTATTTTGGGAGACAGGATAGTTTTGTTTAATAGTTTCAACAGCAAGGTTTTAAGAAGGATTTGAAAATAGAAAGTTAAGCAAAAAATCTACATGCACATCACCCCAAAGGTTTGCTAAAGAACTGAAACCATGCAGCAGAACTCCAGCCAGTATCAGAGAACCTGGTCACATGCAAATACTTCCACTTGCAAATGAGAAAAAATTACACATGGAAATGCCATAATCTCTTCATTCTCTTTTTACTGGGGCTGTGAAAAACCAACTGTGTTTTCTCAGCATGAACTGTTTTGTTGAAACCTGTCCCATGCTCTGCAGTGATGGCTTCTATGCACCTTTTAACCCACAGGGGTGATTACTACCTTTCCACTGTTATCAGGCACTGGTTTAACATAACTTTGGCATCATGACTCTGAGAGTGCCATTTGGACTCCTTGAGGATTTTAAGGGTCACTTGTTCCCATCTAGTACTGCATGAGTGGTAACAGTGATTAGTGCCATGGGTTACTTCTGTAAATTTTTGTCTCTTAGAGCAGCAGTAGCATAACAACGATTGAGGCTGGGCTTTTCTTCAAAAAATGAGCTAAAACCAATGCTGGATTTAATTTTTTAAATTAAAAAAACTTTTGAAATGAAAGGGCAGTGCTCAATGGTTTGAGTCTGAATTTCAGCTGTCTTTCCAACAGGAGCAACAATCTATTCCCCCCAGCTCCTCTTTCTTTTCTTCCTGACAATGTAAAGAGATGAATTTGGTATTTTCAGTTTACCACTTCTAAAAAAATAATCTTTCTTCAGTTCACTCAGGGAGAGGACTCTCTCCTTCCATGCCATAGAGACATTTCCACAAGAAACAGTTTGCTCGTGTTTTTAATTTTCATGAATAGCAGGAGCTGGGAAATCTACAGTCATGAAGTTCCTCACATGGTTTGGTAGTCTTTCCACAACTACCACTGTGTGTCATTTCAGCTTACTGGGGTGCAATTTTAAGGATTAGCTGTTCTAGTATAGAAACAAAAGTTCTCTTCTTTTATCTCTGTAAACAGAGGTTTTCTTCTTCCATCCCTGGGACAAGATTTCTCATCTCTCTCTGTTCAAGCTTCTCAATGGATCACAGCTACTTCAACATCTGCTTGCTTCAACATGGGTGCCTCTGCTCACAGCTGTAGTTAGGTTGCTACATCCCCCCAGTGCATTCCATGAGTTACAGGGGAAAAAAAAGTCTGATGAGAAGAGAATTATGTCTTCACCATAGCCTTACAAGAGAATTTCAGCCCAAGACTAAGGCATCTCCTCATTCTCCTCCCATCTGGGATTTGACTCCTCCTTCACTGACCTTGGTGTCTCCATGTTGTTTTCTTTACATATCTTCATCCTTTCTCTTTCTCTTACTGGAGAGAGGAATGATGTCTGAAAGTTTACTCCGTGCACTGAAAGAGTTAATATCTTGTCCAGACCTGCAGATGGTGATGTGATCTCTGCTGGGTGGCAGCTGTTCTGGCTGCATGGGTGTTTTCTGGCCCCTGCCACATTCAATTCCAGCCACAGGGCTGCTTTCTGCTCGGGGCTGCAGGGCCACCTCTGTTCTTAGCCTCATGATTTTCCATGGTGCCAGCAGGATGGCTTTGCAGCTCATGGCCAATAGAATATTTTTTCTCATTTTAGTAGTAATTACCCTAACCAATGTAGGTTATCTAGTGTTATAAAGAAACCAAATACAGGTATGTATGAAGCAGGGGACTGGTATAATTGTAAAACCTCTACAGTTTCCTGCTAATAGGATGGAAAGGAGAATAAAGGAAAACAACACTAATCCAGGGACCCCATATTCTACCAGTTTTAGTGCCTTATTAATGTTCTGGCTTTGTGCTGTCTTTGAATATGCAGCTGAAATGGAGATAGGGCAACATGATAATTTGCTTCAGGGCATGCACTTATTGCATTTCTGTTCACTATAAAAAAAGCCCAGTTTTAATTAAGTTGCTTTCAATTAATTCAGGTTCTCCCTGAAAATGTAATTTAGATGTGTTATAACTGACTGAGATATCCTATTGATTTGCAAATATTGAAATGAAGGTCAAAGATATTTTCCCCTTTCTTTTCTACTTGGCCAAATCTCTCTGGGAATGACATACTGGAATACAATACAGTTATGATAGAAGTAGTTCCTGGATTATTTTTGTCTGTTTAGGGGATTTGGGGTGTTTGCTTGTTTAAGTTCTCAGAGGCACTGAGAATGTTTTACTCCTTTGTTTTCTTATTGACTTTTATGTATTTGACCTGATTTTCCTTGGAAAAGAAAAATCTCTCTTTTGGGGCATGATGAAGTTGCTAAGAAACCTTCAAATTGCACAGATGGCTAAATGCTGTTATTTTAGGGACAAGTGATGCAGATTTACTTATAAAAACTTCATCTAAGCAACTGAATGGTTTTTATGTACTTAATAATATTCCAAAAGCTCTTCCCAAAATTATACTTATGCTATGTTCAGATCAGGCTAATGTTAAGCAGAAAATGAGGTCTGGTATAAACAGAAAGAACTTGAAGTCTGAAGTCAAGATAACAGACAGTTTTGTGAAAGACATTCGTTGAGATGCAGAGCTTCTCATTGACCAGGGAATAACAATGTCCCCCTGTTCCTAGGCAGTTCAGCACTACTTCTGTGTGTGAGTGTTTGGTGGTTTGTTTTTT
>VZRH01003315.1:4816-29242 GCA_013397555.1 Urocynchramus pylzowi | reverse complement strand
AAAAAAAAAATAAAGCTAATGATAGCAAGAATAATAATTGATTTTTTCCATTGTCTTCATGATTTAAAAAAATATTGACACAATTAAAAAAATTCATACAAAGGTCATAGGAAAAATATTCTTTTCTAGAAACAGTCACTGGATGTAAGGAGAGTAACAGAGTTGGAATGAACTTCCTTACTTCTGCTGTGCAGTTTCTGAAGATTTTATTTGTCATTTACTCAAAGGTTTGGATTTGTTTTGTTTTTTTCTTTGTAGAACAGATATGGAGAAAAATATTCTTTCTCATACAACCCCCTCTCTCTCATATATATAAACAAATAAATACATATACATATAAACAGAGCAAATTGTCTTCTTGTTCCCCCACTAATTTAAAAGTGTTATCAATGGTTTACTAACATAGTTTTATGAAATTGATATCATTAAAGCTGTCACTTGGAGTACTTCTGCAAGTGTCTTTCAAAATTATAGGTTCGCAGCTCAGCAAGTGGGAAGCATAGCCCATTACAAATTTGTTACCAGAACAATCTAGAGCAGGTGTGAATGCATGCACACACATTAAAGCTCTGTGTGCCTTATAGTATTAAACAGCTTCTATTCACAACACCTTTTCAAAGCAAGAGACTGCTTTTATCTCCATTTCACACAAAGAAGGAAAAACAAGCCTCTATAGCTTGCCTGATTGACAAAGCAGCCTGGGTCAAAGCAGGGGACTGGATCCAGCCTCCCAAGGGCTAAGCCAGTTGCTCTAACCCACAGTCATTTTGCAGCCATAGCAGAGCAGGACTCTCACCTGATTAATTTGTCAGCTGAGCAAGTTGTTGCATCAGGATTCATCTTATCGTTATACGAAAAAAGACATTTTAAATTTGGGCTCTTA
Source organism: Urocynchramus pylzowi (assembly GCA_013397555.1). Taxonomy (NCBI): domain Eukaryota; kingdom Metazoa; phylum Chordata; class Aves; order Passeriformes; family Fringillidae; genus Urocynchramus; species Urocynchramus pylzowi. The sequence continues at coordinate 28,359 of VZRH01003315.1, read as the reverse complement.
ATTTAAATTTGCAGAATGTGCTTGATTTCGACAATTGATACAATTGGTCAGGAAATTCTGCCATACAGAATTAAGCACCAGAGAGACTAGTTCTTGAACACATCAGCAGTCTGAGGCTTCAAAATCTTTTATTCTGCCACTGACTGGCTAGGTGCAGCTAAGAAAACATTTTTAGTTTCCACTGCATCAATTCCAATATCTGTTTCCTGCATTTGCACAGAATCATGGAATGGCTTGGGGTGGAAGGGGTTTTACAGATGATCTACTTCCCACCTCCCTGCTATGGGCAGGGACACACTGCACTAGACCAGGTTGCTCAAAAGCCTGTATAAACTAGCCTTGAACATTTCCAGGGATGGGGTGTCTTCTCTGGACAACCTGTTCCAGTGCCTCACCACCACTGACAAAGAATTTCCTTCTTATACCTCATCTAAACATACTTTTTTTCAGTTTAAACCACTCTTCCTTGCCCTCTCCCTACATGCCTTTGTCAAAAGTCCCTCTCGACCACACCTGCAACCCAACCCCTCTTATGTACCAAAAGATGCAAGTCTGTCTCCAGCTTTCTTGCAGCCTCTTATAGGTTCTGGAAGGTACCAAAAAAAAAAAAAAAGCTGTGCAGTGCTTCTGGACCCTCCTTTCCTCCAAGCTGAACCACCCCAAATCTCTCAGCATGTCTTCAAGGGAGAGGTGACACCTCCTTTGTGAATTTCAATCAATTTCTTTGTGAAGTTATTAATGAAAGACATTCTACAGTCAGCAGCAGAGGTGTATTTACATAGATGTGAATTGCATGAAGAGTGTTCAGATACCTTCATTGTCACTTTTACTATCATATTCCTTAGCATTTATTTCAACTCAGTGTCTGTTTTCTCATGTTACAAACACTGGATTGTTGCTCATCCTTGCGCCTTCTGAAATGTATGTAGCAAATGATGCCTTTTAATTTGTCTTCTTAGGATGGGATTGATCTAATCTGTTTTGCAAAGGAAAGATTTCTTCACCACAATTCTTAGTTAAACAAGAACAATTTTCAGGGCAGGAAAGCCTATACAAAGAAATATCTAGAATGGAAACTGATGTGCACGAGTGTTGTCTGTGATAATCATAATTGTCATGCTGCCATTTTGTGAGGGCCATCTTGCTGATGATGTTGATGCCGTTAGAAAGTTCCATCACAGACTTTTTACCAGTTTCAGCATTCTGCAATGTGCTTCAGCATTAAAAAGAAAAATGTTGTCTTTAAAATATATAAAGTTTTTAATGCTCAAATGTTTTTTTGAATAGTTGTCCAACCAGGATAAGAAAACAAAGGTAGATTTTTTTTCTCTTCAAAGTCTCTGACATGGATCCTTAAACCATCTTTATGACATCTAATCAGAAATTAGGTATTGCATCCCTCAGCAAGGTGCTATGAGGGGAAATGTTCAAAAAATTATTTTTTATTAAAATGATTGATACTTGATTTGAGTTACTGTGGAAGGGAAAAATTAGAGTGATTGCACATCTTTTGTGGACCCTTGTTTAAAGTGACAAATAGCTTACTTTTAAAAGTACATAGAAATGTGCAGTCTCATTATGTTTACAAGAAATATGGACCTCTACTTAATGTACCATTTTGAAGGGTAATTTTTGAAGGCTAATTTTGAAGGGTACTTTTGTATAGTTTGAGGTCTGAAATATAGCCCTTATACACACTGAAATAAATAAAAGGCATCCCACTGACTATTCATATGCTAAAGGACTGCAGATAGAAAATTATAAACCTCAAGGACCCTCCAGAATATATCCTTTACTTGTCTTCTGTCTGCAGAGGGATAGTCAGCTTTCATTTTCTCTCCTTCCCTTTGAACTCAAGGAACTCTGTTGCCTTCTAGCCTGTAAGCAGATAGCTTATCCCCAGATGATAGAGTTATATCTGAGCTCTCCACAGGTTTTATATTCACAAAGCAGGATTTTATTTTGTCCACTGCCATCCTTAGGAATAAAGTGGAGACAACAGCAGCAGAGCAGCCATGCACTGCAACAGCCTGAGCATTGCTTTGGGAGACCTGGAGCATGCAATTTCTGCAAACCTGACCATGTAAATTTCAGAGAGAAAGTTTGCATTGAGAAAATATGGAAATCAAAAGTAAAAAAAGGCACAGAGTTCAATATTAAAGCTATCAAGGGCTGTTTAATGTATGTACATAACAATTTACATTAGCCAAAGAAAATCTGATGCTGGAAACTAAGAGTATGAGACTGAGACAAAGCAAAATAGAAAAAATTTGTAAGTAAACATAACAAATTTACACATCTGGTACTAGCTCCCAGCCAAAGTCCACTGAATATACTCAAAGAATCTTCAGTAATGGTTATATACAAAAGCTAAAATAATCCAGGAACTCCTTTGTTCATATAGCCTCTGTTTGGTGTGTTTGTGTGCCTGTTTTTTCTATACATGATCTCAATGACTGGAAGTACAAAGTTGTGTGACTGTAGTAGCTGCCCTCCAAATATATTTGCAAAAGCTTTCCTGACAGACATGAAAACTTGTGTCAGCACTGCTTTTGGCAGAAGTTATACTGCACTATAGGAAATTGCAGTGATGCAAAAAGCAAATTCCATCTGTTTCATATGTACATGTAGAAAAGGCTGCATACTGAATTCTGCTCTAACTGTGCATTTTGACTCAGGCTTGTGATATATTTGTGTTTTAGAATGCTTGAGAACACAAGATAAAATTTCTTTGCAGAATAAATGCTTTGAAAACCTGACTCCCTCCTCCCCACTCCCTGTTCTCAACTATGTCAAGTATTCCTGGGCTTTTTTCTTCTCACATAAATTGTTTTCTCTCAGGGAGATGTCAGTTTATTAAAGGATTTGCTACTTTTCACATTATAATAACAGCACCAAATTTCTTTTGGTTTTGGTGAAAACCTGTACTTTGCTTTCCTTTAAATGAATGCTTTATCAGTTTTTTAGAATATCTACTTTTATAAATATACATACAATTCAAAGTTGAATTTAGAAATTCAAAACAATTCAAAAACAATTGCCCATTATCTCAATGTCAAAGAACAAACTTAGCATTTAGTTAGTGTTCTGTATCCTGCTCAGATGAAACTCTACCTGGTTTAAGTAACCTCTGTGGGCCCAAGAATGAAACACCTGTACCTGTTAGAACAGGTCCAGAGGAAGGCCATGAAGACAGTCAGAGGGCTGGGGCTCCTCTCCTGTGAAGACAGGCTGACACAGTTGGGGCTATTCAACCCTGGAGAACAGAAGGCTCCGGGGGACCTCACTGTGGCCTCTCCAGTACTACGAAAAAACTGGAGAGGAGCTTTTGACAAGAGTGTGTAGTCGTAGTACATGTGGTTGTGATAGATTTAAACTGAAATGGAGTAGGGTTAGGTTAGATATTACAAGGGAATGCTTTCCTGTGATGGTGGTGAGGCACTGAACAGATTGCCCAGAGAAACTGTGGGTGCTCCATCCCTGGAAATGCACAAGACCAGATATGACAGGGCTCTGAGCAACCTGATCTCAGGTTGAAAGGTATCCCTACCCATGGAAGTGGGACAGGAATGAGATGATCTTTAAGGTCTCTTCCAATTCAAATCATTGAATGATTCCTCTTAGAATTTTTAATGGAAAAGTATGCATCTTTGCTGAAGTTGACTTCTTTCACACAATAACTTGAAAAGGTCATCCAAACTAACGTCAAAACAAGTGTTAAGTGTTATAGTTCAGTGACACCATAGCACAAAATTCTGGGAGGTTGTGCAATTTATTTTAAAAAGCTGACATGAATCCAAAGAAAGCCATCAAAAAAAAAAAAAGACAGAAATTTTGTTTTCACCAATTCACACATTAAATTTCACTCTGGATTTCCTGGTGACTCTGGTAGAATCAAGCTTTTTTTGTAGTGAGAGAGAAGACTATCAGAAAATCAGAGTTGGGATGGCTGAGGCTTTGTTGCTGATGTCTTACATGTAGCTGGAAACAGAGATTATAGCTGGATTTCAGAAGCTATTCACAAGAGGTGGCTTGAAACAGCCTGGGGGAGTGCATCAAACATTCCTTGTTTTCATTTTAGTCTCCTGACTCCTGGCAAGAAAGAAAGAGTGAAAACTACATGAATAGCAGTTGTTTGTCACATCTCATCTATATGGCAACGAGGAATGGCAGAATTGATACTGTGGAGAGCTAAGGCAAATTTCTTAACACAAACTAAATTCAAGTACTTGATCTGCTTTGAAAAATATTAAGGCTTCCTAAAGTTTTCCTACTTTTATCCTAGATCAAGTACTTATAGTCTAGCTTACTGACATTGTTGGCTGTTTTGTATTGTTAATATTCCACATATTTAAGATTATAAATTTTCTCACTTCCTTTTTTTTTTTTCTTTTCCTGTGACTTCTGTGCATGCTTATTAATTTTTGCTCCTCAGTGACATTGGTAGCATCTTCATAGCAACTTCTACAGAAGGCATTTTCCTGCACTGTGTCCTTACTGCTTCTGAATCCTTCAAACAACATCCAAGTAACTCATCCTAATTCTTACTGTAGGCCTTGCAAAATATTAGATTCCTTCTCCCCTGTAATAATGGTCAACAGCTCATTTTCCAGATCAAGTTTTTCCTCAAACTCTCTAGATTATTAAAAAGATGGTTAGAAACTTGAGAATATAATCAAATTAAGCTGAAAATGCAGTGGAGTTTAAGCTAAAGGTTGGTAATTTTGTAGAATTTGGCTGATACAGTCACTTGTAAGAGTAGGAAATAGGATGTTTTGATACTGTATGTTCCTTATAGTTGTCCGTTGCAAACATAATCTTTGTTTCTGTTTTTGCAAATTTTATGTAGGCAGAATGCTGTCTTTAAAGGAGATTGTTAGTGTAAACATTTGAAATTCAAGTAATATTCTTGGTATCTGGACTTCTTGGAATGCACCAAAGACTCATTATCAATCTGTGTATAATTGTCATTAACATGAATCATAAGCACATAATTTACTTGGTGATTATATCCTGGTTAAGTGCACCAGGGAATGAGGTACTCTGAGCAGGGGAAGGAAGATATTGGCTCCGATTCAGCTACAAAGTTTACTGGCTTGGTTTTCTTTTGTAAGTAACTGATTTATAAACATAGAAAATAAAAAAATGTGAAAACTGATAATTTTTCTCTCTCTGGCAGCACAAATATATTGCTGAAGAGGTTTATATTGTAAATTTTGGTGTGCAAGTGCCCAGAGAATGTCCCTCTGAATGGAAAAAAAAAAAAAAAAAGGATTTATTTTAACATAACCTTCATTTATGAAAAATATAGAAGAGGAAAATTCTGATCAGTTGTAGTACATGCAAAAGACTCAACAGTGTTCAACTCTTGAGATTGAAAACTTGCTTACTAAATTATTTCAAGACCTTGAACAGATTCCATAAAACAAAGTGCTAGTAGCTATTACCAACTATGTATGGTGTGTTGTAATTCTGTTTTAATAATGCCATTAATATTCACCAAGTTGAACTGTGTTCAATGTTTTTGATAATATATGTATTAGATATTACACTACCCAGTATGAGCAGACCAAAAGAAAGTGATTATTATAAAGCTTGGTAATTTAGCACCTGCACTCAACTCGTCATATTCATTGTCTTTAAGTTATAATATTGGAAATAGAATTAATTTTACCAAATTTGAAGAGCTGTGATCTGTCTTAAAAAATGACAACAGAGTAAGAAGCAGGCAGGAATTCATTCACAGACTTCGTAGCAGGTTCTGTATCTGCCTTTTTTAATGCATATATATAGGTACTTATGAGAAATAACAGTATCTTGTTCAGTTTCAGTATGTTAGTACTAATGCCCAATAGTTTTTGGTTTCTTTTAATTTCCCCTTGAAAGCCAATGACAATGCCAGCTTAAAAATGAAACATTTTAATTGTATTCAAGATTTTTATTAGACGTGCTCATGGAGACACTGCTGCTGGGTCCTGGAAGCCATCAGCTCTGAAAGGAGCAAAATCTCTATATATTTGTTCAGGTTAAGGTCATCTGGTATCCACATCTTGACTCTACCATAGTGCAGGAGTCTTCTTCAGTTATTGCAGAGACAAAAGTGGAATGGGAAAGAGACGGGAGGGTCATAGCCAACAGTCAAGGCTCCTGAAACCTACAAAAAGAAATTGTATTCCATCCCTATCCCAAAGTTAAACCAAACTCATTTTTTGAATACCTGACAGGATCCCCAAAATCTCATTTGCAGAAGTGTTGAGTACTTGCAGTTAATGGAAAATAATGCAAACAGCCTTTTAAATGTGTTAAGTACTATATGCTATTGCATTTTCTGAAAACTCCAGTTTGCATGTTTTGACGTTTTGAAGTTTTGACTTGGGAAGCCAGAGTTTATGGGTACTTTAGCTAGACTTCAACACTAAATTTTAAAGATTCTTTTTCTGTTCTCACAAGAATGAATCATGAATATGGATTCTTACATGCAATAACAGAAATCACATTATATGTATACAATATTAGTTAATTGGATAGTGTTTTAGTAATGAACCCTAAGCAAAGCATATCCAAAATAATGAGGAGAGAAAAAAGATACTGAACATATATTTATGTAAATGCATACCAACATTTCAGTGAATTAAATAATTCTTTGAAAAAGAAAAAAAAAGGAATGTAATCTTCAACATATCTGTGTTTAAATTGAAATGTGTATGTCCACCTGTGTGAATCAAGGTTGTACAAGAAATTTTAATTCTAGATTTTAGTATTTTTGGGTGTTTGACACTGCAGACTTATAATTATTCTATTGATGTTGAATATAAATATTGTAATGTTGTGCTGTGAGATGACTGGCTTTTAAATAGTATAGTTCTCTCTGCAAAGGTAGTAAAGAATCCTGCTAAAGAGTCATCTATAACAACACTCGTTATTTCTTTGCTTTCTTCCATTAAATACCTTCAAGAGAAGCAATGGAGAATTTCTTATATATTGACGGTGCTGGTAATAAGAAGCTAAATGACTCCAGCTGGCTAAACTAATTTCATACCAAAAGTGATTTTACACACCTACATCAGAAACTAATGTGTTCACTGAAAATCAGCCAGGGACTGAGAGACCTTTTTGTTTCTCAATGTCTTCTTTTCTCTCTTAGGAACTCCAGTTATTATTTCCATCAGATTTCTGGGGAATCATCCCAGTAGTCTGCATGAGGGTGTGCTGGAGCAGACCATGCCATGCAATAACTTTCTCTGCCAGCAAAGGAACAAGAAGGGACTTTTGAGTTGAACCCAAAGCTGATATAACACACAATGTTTCCTAAGGTTTATAAGTTGCAAGCAGGTTTTAAAGTATGTGAATTTCATATTACTAATGTCTGTCTTAGTGCTTGGTAAATCAATTATTTGATTTACTTCAGTAATACTTTAGAATAGTAATAATAAAGCTATACTTACAGCAACCTTAATCTTGGCTGTGTGTGTTTGCATTTGATGTAGTCTAGAGTTGCAGAATTATTTATTAAACATTTCCTTCTGTGTCAGGTAGAATGATGATTCATAGCTGCTTTACATAAGACAGTTTTGAGGAATATTTTTATACTCTTTCTTTTAAACACAATAAAGATTACAGTAAAAAAGACCCTCTGTAAAAGTTGCTGTTAAATAAAAAGAAAGATTATATTTCACTTGTGATGCAAGAGCCTTCACAGGAGATGCTCTTTAATTTAGTCCTTAACTCACCCAGTTGTGCATGAATATTCCAAGACTTTATACATTAGTAATATGTAAGATAACACTATCATCTAAAAGCTTTGCAGTACCATGGGTATAGCAGCACGAGATGACCTATGCTTATTGTTATCTTTGTCTTTCAAGTAGTCAACTGAACAATTCAACACAGATTTTTGTCTTGTGTTGTTGAAAAATAAGTGGCAGCTACAGCTGCTTATATTCAATGCACCCCACTGTTTTTACTCCTTTCACATCCATGGAGTTGGATAAATCATGATCCTTGGCTCACTATACTACAGACATCATGTTGTGTTGTGTGCAGAAAGTATGTATAATATTCTCTGGAGAATAAGTAGCAATTAAGAAGCTTTTTTTTCTTTTGACATACATATATGTCATGAAATATTAAAGAAAATCCTGCTTAATGGTGTTACTGCACACTTGGTTGATGGTGTGGCAAAGCTAATCATAGTTGTTAATTTTAAAATCAAGGGCAAATATAATTTCATTTACAAAACAACTGTTAAAAGTTGCAATTGGAAACCCTGAAATTATTCTTCTTACTCTAATTATTGTCCTTTTTTATTGTGATAGTTCCAAGGAACCACGGCTCTTGTTCTTGATATATGCACATCAGAAGTATAGTCATTGTCTGCCCCAGAGAGCCTATAATCAGAGCAGCAGCAAAAGGAGGCAAGAAAGGGGGAGCTAGGAAACTCACTGTACTAAGAAATCCACTATGATTCGGGTAATAAACAACTGCAGCTGTGGCAATTAATGTATCAACTTTCTTTAAAAGCCCTTTACTGTGTGTATGGATGTATTTTTAATGATAATGGTTTTTTATGCAATTATGAATTTAAAAAAATAAGCTCTGGAGTGTTTGGAAATATTCTCATGTGGAATAATGGTAACAAGGGGAAGCAAGGCAAGAAAACAGTTTGCTCTGTGAAAAGATTTTTGTTTACATCCTACTCCCGCATTAGGAATAAACCTTAAGTGACTGATTGTGATGGTAGCGTTAATTTTCTGCGTAATGTTTGGTGTGAAGTGGTATCTTGGGTTTGTGCTGGAAACACAAGAATAACACAAGGATATTTTTGTTACTGCTGAGCAACATTCACACAGAGCCATGACAGAACCATGGTCTCTGCTGCCCCTCACCACTTCCCACCAGCAAGACTGGGGATATACAGGGAGCTGGGACAGAGCACAACCAGGACAACTGACTCCAGCTGACCCCAGCTGTATCCCACACCATATGGCATTATGCTCAGCACATAAACCAGGGAAAAAGCTGTCCAGGAACCACTGTTCAGGAACTGACTGGACATCAGCTGATTGGTCATGAGGAATTGGTTTTCATTTGCATGACTTGTCGTTTTTGACTTCAATTTCCTCCCCTATTTTTGTTGTTGATGTCGTCATTATTGTTATTTTCCTTTTCATAACAAATTTATTATAATTTCATTTATTTTATAATTTTATTTGATTTTACTTTATCTAATTTAATTTAATTTCATTTCTAAACTCTCTTTATCTTACCCTGTTATTTTTCTCACTTTCACCTTTCCAGTTCTCATACCCCTGTCCTGATGGGTTGGGAACAAGTAAGAAGCTGGAACTCTTACTTAGCAATTGCAAACATTTAGTATTTGTGTAATGTTTCTGGTCTGGTTTGGGCTTTTTCATTCTCAGGAACAGTCAGAATAATAATTTATTTTTAAGTCAGATTGTAATGTCTCATTCATTAATCTTATGGAAGTTTGAAAGCATTGCATGAAGCCCCAAGTTGAAGAGGTCTAAAACAATGGTGTTTAGGGAGAAAGCTGATATTCTATTTGTTGGGGTTTTTTAAGTTACTTAATTTTTAAAATTATAATTATGATTTTTTATAATCAATCAAATAAAGGGAATGGCTGATGTTTTTTGTAATTGGCAATTTAGTAATACTGAAGAAAGAAGACTTAAAAAGTTATGCAGCTCAACTATAATTGATGTCTTTGAGTGCAATGAAGCCATACACCTACCTTTAAGTAATTATTTGTTTTACGTTATTCTCACCTCTTTGTCACTGCTGCCTTTTCCATTCCAGTACAGCCTCCTCCAGAGTACAAAATCTTAATGAATCTCTATATCATACAGAGTTTGGAGGACTTATTCATTTTTCCTGCAAAAGTTAAATAAAGTACAAAACTTTCAGCCCATCAATCCTTTAGCAAGCTGTCCAAGGTGACATTTCATTAGCAGATTGTGTCAGTGGATAAATTGTACAGCATGCTCTGAAGAAAAGGTGGAAAACATCCAGTCCTTTTTCATTAGATCCATCTGAAGCTGAACCACTGGAGATTACACACAAAAAGCACATAAGACAGAAAAAAAAATACTATTCTGTCTATAAACTGCATTAATCATTCATTTCCTTCTGAGTGCTTTGAGTCACTGCCCCTTCTCTGGCTAGGCCCAAAACTGGCAATTTAATTTGGAGCTGTATGACAGATACATTTCAAGGAAAATCACAGACGTAATGACTCCTGCCAAGCTTGATAAAGTCCTCATTCGTCAATTAAGGAGCTTCCAATAAGGCAAGATGGATAGAGCAAAATGGGACCAATCACATGATACTATGAACAGAGTTGGGGCTGGCAGGACTTTTACTCTCTTTCTCTAATTCATGCACAAGCACATATTCCCCAAAACAAACACACACACATACATGCACACCCCCTCACACATGTTCTTCGTGTTGATTCTGGTAATAGAAGTAATTAGGGGGATTTGATTCACTGGTATGAACTAATTACCTAAGAGACTGGGATTACTTTACTGCTACACTGACAGTAAATGTCAAAAATCTGACCAAAGATATAAATACCTGGGGAGTCACCCATGGACTGCAGTGTCAAAATTATTTTTTCTTAGTGAAATTTTTACAGGCTATGTTGAAAATCAGTGTTCTAATAAAAGTGAGCTATGTAAAGAAATAGAAGAGCAGTAAAAATCTAATGAATTGCTGGAAAATGTGCTCCATAAACAAGTGAAACTCTGACATTATAGAGGAGACACACTATGATAATTTAAGGACCAACTTAAATTGGTGATAAGCCAATTAGAGGGGCACTGTCAGATTAAAATTGTGTATTCAATACAGTGTTAAGTCAGTGTATGTATTAGGTATTGAAAAGTCATTATGTAGTTAAAGGCTTGGCTAAATACAAAGACATCAGTGCTGAGGACATCATAATCAGACATTACTGGCAAACTTTATTTTCAGATGTAGCCTAGGATAAGAAAAACTAGAATAGCCTAGGGTAAGAAACTATACAATTATGCACCTTTATGCATAATTAGTCATTAAAGTAATTTTTGGAAGAGATTTCCCACCAAATTTTTCTATTAGGTGGTGAGAGCACAAATATTTCTGGGAACTCTACATCTGTTTAAAGCATCAAAAATTACTGATTTTACTTGGCACCATTGATAATAACAGTAGGAACTAATTCATAAACTTTGCTTTACTGATTCCTGCTCCTCTTTTGACTTTGCTCCCTTTCTACATTTCTAGTATTATAACCTATCCACACCTGTCACTTCCCACCATTAAGAATGGTTTCTTTTGTTCCTTAAGAGGAATGACCAGATATTCTGAAGTAATGCATACTTTTTCTTTTCAGACATATTTTTCTTTTAGTCATATTATTCTTTCCAGATTATTTCTACTAAACATTCTTGTTTAGGCTAGTTGAAAGAGAAATGGTTAGATGCTACTGACCCACAATGAAAAATAGTGAAATACTGCAGTTTGTGCTAGATTCAGAACAGATTTCTTGGATGGCTGCTGCCCTGACTTTCTGATGTACTTGATTCCACCTCCAATGAAGGTTTTTTCTGATGCTTGAAGTAAACAAAGCCATAACTCCTCATATTCTTCTATTCTGTCAGTGTCTAGAGTTCCACCAGAGGAGCAACAAGTCATAAACTTGAGTAGACTTACAACTTGAAGATTCAAATAAACAGTATGAGAGTACAGGAATGGTGGAAAGTCATCTTTATCCTCTTTTCAACTTTTTAGCTTAAGAGACAGTAAAAAATAATGTCCTCATGTCCTAAATACTTGCTAACAAACTCCTCCCTAAATTTTGGCATTTTAAAGAAAGTCCTTCTTTGCAGAGAAATTTTCACTTTGGAGCAAACTTGATCTTTATTTCTCTAATATTTACATAATATCTGAAATACCCAATATTAACAAGTGCCTTTTACTAGCAGACTTTTCTCTCTGTTTCATTTGATGATGACATAATTTTTTGACATCAGAGTCTGTTGATTTGTCGCTTGTGCTTTTGTAAATATACATGAAAATAAATTTCAAAAATAGATCTGTAAAGACAAGAATTTAGTTTTTTATATACTCATCAATTAACCAGCCTGTTTTGAAATTTGCACCTGAAAGTGAAAATAGTGATCATGCTGTAAAGAGTCACTGACAGATGTGTAGACCTGCAAGTGAAGACAACAGACAGTGAACAGTGGAATGTAATGGATTGCATTGAAAGATTTTGTCTTTTCTCAAATTCTAATTTTTTTTTATTGTTATATACACGCTGAATTTTTACTAAAATATTGCATTTTTTCCCTATTTTTCTTAAAGATGGTGTTTTAAGGCTCTTGTTGGAGCACTGTGAATATCTTGGCTTTCATGATGCAGTCATTGGGAAGATTACCTCATTTTTTTTATATATGTCCAACTGTGCTCTTATGAAATGCATTATATCTGAAAGACAGTCCCACAGAAAAAAAGTGAGAAAGAGTCAGCTGGTATGTGTATATATATATACATGAATGCTGGTGTGAGGAAAACCAGTGATATTTAAGGAATTAAATTCTCTATCAAGCAGCATCTTATAGGTGATTCTGAAGATATTCCTTTTAGAGGCCTAAGATGGTATTTTGGATGGCTTAATAAAGTTGTGTTGAAAAAATAATTCCATCAAGTTAAAATTTTAGCCCCGAAAATCTCTGGCTCAGTTTGAACTGCTTTCTGACAAATGGGAACACAGAAAATATTCCATCAGACACTCCCATCTCCCACAGAGCTTGAAGGGATATGAACATTGTCTCCCTTATTTTCTCCATATTTTCCATGTGTTGCACACAGGAAGGCACAAAAAGCCTCTTTGCAGCCACAGAACAGTCTCTGTCAGCTTTTCCTCAGCTGCTTTTCACCAGTGGGCCAGGAGACTGCACAGGGATGGGAGAGCATAGCTCTTGCTGTGCTGCTCAGATGGCAAAGGGGGTTATTATCCCTCAACCAGGAATGAAAAATGTTGGTGTACTTCACCTCAGTAGAGCAAAAATGTTCTCAGAGGACTGTTAAGAAGTTTGAAAGTCTAAATCCAACCACATGTGAATACAGAGGAAAAAAACAAGAAGTGTTGAAAACTCAAGGTAGTTCTTACTTACAGGTCTAATTTAGATAATTTGAAAGTATGGTGGAACTCACTGAGACAAGGAACCTTTAGTGTCCTTAGGAATTCATCCTACATCATGTGGAAAAGATGGTAAGTACCAGTGTAAAATCCAAAACCAGAAACAGAACTGTTTATGTGGGTATGAATATGTCATATGAGATAATACTGTACTTCACATTGTTTAATGAAAAAGAACTGGTTTAGATTATGGTCTTGAGGAACTTCTTTACTTTGGTAAAACCTAAATAATTTTCATGAAATAATTACATTTAATTGTAATTTCAAGAAAGGTAAAAGCCTTCAAAATAATTTTAACAGCATTAATCAGTCGATAGGTGGAGCCACTAAATGGCAAAATGCTCCTCCAAAAATAAAAATAATGCCCCTGTTTGCAAGTATTCTTCACAACACCCTTATTTTTTACCCTTCATAAAATTATATTTGGATTATACATATTGTAGCAAAACCGTGGTAACTATGCAAACCTTAAAATAAAATCATGGACAAAATGTTTTATTTCGAGATAAACTTTGTTGGTGTGTTTGTGAAAAGCTTATTACAATTATTTATGTATTATAAATACAAATAAACTATACTACAAATTTATCTCAGTTTCTCTATTATAACCTGAATTTTCTTAATGTATTAATATCTCTTATAGTTTCTTCCTAATGAATGTTATAGTATTATTTTCTAACTGCTCAGATTTTAAGCATTTCCGCCCAAGGCTGCTGGCATTTGTTTAAAACTGTCAATTGGATTTCTTACCAGATTTGAGAAAATGTTCAAACCATTTCACTACATTTTGTCCTTTGAGATTTTTCGGAAGAAATATGTCACTTTTATTGGTACTTGATAAAAGACTTTTTTATTCCCAATGAGTTTTAATATTTATTGGACCATTTGGACTTCTGAAAATTAATTATTACACACAAGAGGTTTGAATATGCTCACATAAGTGAATAATAATTTTAAAAATACACTACCAAAGCCTTGACTTTTTAAGCATCTAAAAAGTGTGAATATGGAGAATTCCAATTTCCTTCTCCTACTGAGACCAGTGATGACATCAGTGAATATTTCAGTAGCTCTTCTTTTGATCCTTGCTGAAGCACACAGCTTCTAAACAGTGAAACAGAATATAAGAAGTAACCCTGGTTGAATTTACTTGATTTATTTTTTTCCTACTTGCCTTGATGACCTGTAGTTGATATGTTCCAATTAGGTAAGAATGAAAGATCATAAAAGCCTAACAGCAGGTCTCAAGTAACATATAGAAAAGGTTGAATTAATTATTTTTCCAATAATAGCTCTAAATTTTTTTCATAAGGGCTATATAAGATGAAAATTTTGGTTTAGATGGTTTAAATGCTCATCATACCTCAGATAGCTTCTTCATGTCTGAAAATAAAACATGTTTCTTGCAGCCATAAACTCAGCTCTTTGTCTTACATTTTGCAATACTGCCCAGTTAGACGTGCTACAGGGTCCCAGTTACTAAGTGAAAACTTTGCCTTCATCAGGTTTATATTACAATTCCAGTAGTCTGCTAGGAAACAGAGATTTGGGTTTACAGTATGTTCAAAGGTGTTAGTGCACCACCTGTTCTGTGCCATAATATGTATTCTGTTTAATGAAATAAAGGTTGTGGTGGGAATTTAAAAAAATCATATTGTGTACCACAGATTATAGAGGACAACTAAAACATATACTCTGTTTCTCCTTTTTTTTCTTTTTCTTTTTCTTTTTCTTTTTTTTTTTTTTTTTTTGTATTGTTTTTTTTTCATTTTTTTTTTTTTGGATGTGTTTATCCTCCATTTAGATCTTTCAGCTATCTATAAGATAATGGTAACAATATATTTAAACAGAGGTTTGGAGCAAAAAATTCTACTACCTTAATGTTTTTACTTTGCTAAAGACTATACATTGTTGGCTAGAAACAAAACAACCTTGAAAAATCTTAATATCTTTGTTTGGTTTCTAAGTTTTCACATATTTTTGCATTTAGAGCCTAGTAAAGTGAGTATGCCTAAGTCAGTGGTTTTTACTGATAATTCAGTGACCACCATTTGTGCTTTAAGATAGAAGACTAACAACAACCCCAAAATGCACAGGGTAACTGAGAAAATATGCCCTATAGGAAAATAAATCTTTCTTTCCTCTCTAGGACAGTCAGACTTGACATTTGCAATAATACACAAGTTGCAAACAGATAGTTATTAAAAATTAATCTCTCAATTGAAATGCCTTTGTGACTAATAAGAAGAAACCCTTACATACAGTGCTATAAATCTTACTGCTAGCACTAAACCCTTCTAATTATGGGTTAGACTAATGAAACATGATAAAATTTATGTGCAAATCAGACTAATGTGGGGTTTTTTTTTTTTAATTCCATCTCTGACATGGAACTAAAGGAGGAAAAGTTAAAGGAACACAAATGATCAAGTAGATGAAAATAATATACTACTCTTCTAAGTATCCTTGTACTAAATAGTTGCAGGTGATCTGCTTCAGCTGATTCAGAAAATAAAGAAATTAAAATAAAATCTAGCTATCTGCAACTACTTACTATCAAGTTACTTAGCAAAGCAGTTCATTTGTAAATTCATTTAAATTCCCTATGAGAACTTTTTAAAATTATTTTCAATTTTCCCCCCTTCTTTTCTGTTGTTGCAGCAAATGATTCAGTCCTGTTGCTTTAATAAACAGGTATGTTTTCAGATTTAAGTGAGTCAGATTTCTACACACCTTCACAATGTAGTCCTGTGTGTTGCAGTGTGTTTCTGAAATTCGTGAAACAAATTATTGATGGTTTCAATTATTTTCAGTCCTCATCTATTCTTTGACTCAAAATTCTGTTGTTTAGCATTCTATTTTTTATAAGCAGTAGGTAATGAAGATTAGGTAGATCACTGCTTCAGAGGATCCTTGAAAACATTTATATCAAGCATTATGTCTGGTCTAGGAGTGTTATTTTTTAGGAATGATCTCTGTAACTCACAGGTTCTGGAGACCACATTTATGTCAAAGTTCAGTTATATTTCTTTCTGAAAAAAATTTATTCTGTTAACTGTGTTTTTGAAACTAATGGTACCTTACAATCTTAAAGAATAAAAGTTCATGAAAAAAACCACCCCACAATGTCTAAGGAAGTTTCCTGTGTTTGAAGGACATTTCAGAAATAACTTCCATACTAGAACTGTGTGAAAAGTAGCCTGATGATAAAACAAAATACATATACCTAAAGGAGTTTATGGGAATTAGAGCTTTGTCTCACTGAAAATCAGTGAAATAAGTAGCTAATGATAGTAACACTTCAAAAATGCTAGTATTGCATGCAGAATGCTTAATTCTGAGTATGTGTTCATCTTACAAGGAAAACAACAGTTACACATTAAATGGTTAGGATACTGGTGATGAGAAGATTATTGGAGTACATGCCTCAGAGAGAGAAGACTTTTTTTACAAAAAAGTCAGTAATGATATACTGAAATATTATCGGGAAAAATGTAACCTAATTGGGAGCTAAATGAGAAACTAAGCATCACTGAATCCATCAATGACAGGGTTAGGGTCAATCCACCCAAAACCCTAAAGTAATTGGAAATTCACCCTAAAGTAATTGGTTACTAGCATGTCTAGATTCAATCAAAAGTCAGTAATGAGCCAGAAATACTAGTCCCCATCATCTATTTGTGTGAAATAGTGTCATCAATTTTAGAAAACGTATGAAATACAAGATTTAGTATGTGAAAGGACTACAAAGGAAGGTGAATATTCTTTTATCAAATGGGAATGATGTTTTGTTTCCTTCTGCATCACTAATTCAGACAGTAGGCATATGTTTTCAGTACCCTTCAGTACCTTAGAGCAGGCACAAGATTATATGCATTAAAGGTTTAGCATGCTACATAATCTGATCTCCTTCTGCAACAAGGAGACCTACTTAGTGGATGATGAGAAGGCTGTGGATATTTTTTACCTAGACTTTAAGAAAACCTTTGACCCCATTTTCCAAAATATTCTCCTGGAGAAACTGGTAGGTCATGGGTTTAACATGTTCACTCTTCACTGAGTAAAAAACTGGTTGGGTGGCCTAGACCTCAGAGTGATGAAGAGTGGAGAAATATCCAGTTGGTGTCTGCTCACTAGTAGGAATTCTACAGGGATCAGTGTTGGGTTCAGCACTTTTTAATATCTTCACATCCATGACCTGGGTGAGGTGATCGAGGGCACCCTCAGTCAGCTTGCAGATGACACCAAATTGGGCAGTAGTGTTGATCTTCTGGAAGGCAGGAAGGCTCTGCTGAGAAACCTGGTCAGGCTGGATCCAAGGACTAAGGCCAGTTGGATGAGGTTCAACAAAGGTCAAGTTGCCAGATCCTGCCCTTGGGTCACAACAATCCCATGCAGCACTACACACTGTGGCAGAGTGGCTGGAAAGTGGCCGAGTGGAAAAATACCTGGGAGTGCTGGTTGGCATCCAGCTGACTGTGCACAGGTGGCCAAGAAGGCCAAAGGCAGCCTGGTCTTCAGCAACAGTGTGGCCAGCAGGACCAGGGCAGTGACTGTCTCTCTGTACTTGGCACTGCTGAGGCCACACTTTGAGTCCTGTGTCCAGTTCTGGGCCCCTAACTACAAGCAGGACATTGAGGTGGTGAAGTGAGTCTAGAGAAGAGCAATGACCAGGTAAAGGGTCTGGAACACCAGCCTTTTGTGCAGTGGCTGAGGAAGTTTGGGTTGTCTAGTCTGGAGAAAAGGAGACACAGGGGTGACCTTATCACTCTCTACAATTTCCTGAAAGGAGGCTGAAGCGAGATGGGGTTCATCCTCTTCTCCCAGGTAGCCAGTGACAAATGGAGAGAAATGGCCTCAAGATGCACCAGGGAATATTAATTTTTGACAACAGGAAGAATTTCTTCACGGAAAGGGTAGTCAAGCTTTGGAATAGGCTGCCCAGGGAAGTAGTGGAGTCAACATCCCCTGCAGAGTTCAAGAAATGACTGGACATGACACTTAGTGGGTATCCTTGATGAGGTGGTCCTGGTTGGTCAAACATTGGACTCGATCTCAGAGGTCTTTTCCAACCTTAATGATTCTCTGATTCTCTGATTCTGTACTAACAAATTTCAAGCAGCACTTTGACAAAGGCTTTGTAAAGATTAGCTCTAATTTATGAGAAAATGGATATTAAAATATAAGTTAACATTTTTGCTAAATTATGAGAGATACCCTGGTATTTCTAGAAGGAACCACATGACATTTCTCTCCAGTTTTCCAGTTTACTTTCACTGCTTCTGCAATAATTTAAAGCCATACACACTGCAAGATTAGATCATTACAGTTGGCTGAAAAGGTTTTTTTTTCATCCCTCAGTTCTTTTTCACTATTTTACTGAAGAAAAGAGAAAGACTCCATTCCAAGTTCTGGTAAGAAATATAAAGCTTCCTTTATTCTCTGTCCCGAACTCTGTATTATTGACAAGTGTCATACTCATTTCATAGGCACTCTAAAAATGTGATTTAAGTGAGCTAATCCTAGGACTTTTCAGAAGCACTACAATAAAAGAAAACAACACCATATGCAAAAAAAACCCATAGAAATTAATTGCTAACTGCAAAGGTGAAAGAACTCACATGGGAAGAAACACTCTAACCCACACTGTTATTGAAACAGTGAAACTACAGAAACTACAGAAACTACAGCTTTCCAACTATTTAAGTCAGTAAAAAGACCTTCTAGAGTCTCTGACCTTTGAGGACTCAGCTTCTGTTCACAATATTGCACAAAATTGCATGACATCCACCTTAAGAATTGACTTCCTATAGAAAGGGCACATGTGCCAGGGATACAATCATTTCTCAAGGAATTGAGCAGATAAATAGTCAAACTGTGGGACACTTTGTCAATGAAACAAGATCAAATAAAGAAGCTGGATTATACATTAGCTGAATGACACTGAGAGTGTAATATGGAAGGCAGCATACAAAAAACATTTCCAAATAGAAAAGACATCAAGAAAAAAAAGATGTGCGCTTACAGAGAATGGTAGACTAGATCTAGAGATCCTACAAGCTTGTTTCTTTGTTATCATTAAATAGTTATTCACATTTTCAAGCCACGCATCTTCTGCCTTTACCTTTTTTCCCCATCTGTCAGAGGGAAAAATTATTAAAGAAAAGACAAGTTATCTGGGAAGCATAACCCATTTACAGTTTCTGGCTCAGTGAGTATTGATACATTTTGTGAAACAGATAAAAACATCATGAATGTTGTATTATTTATATACTTTTTAGTGAACTCCTAATAATAAAGCACTGTTTCTGCTACCTGACACACTGAAAATTGCATAACATTTCTCAAGTGCAGCAAATAAGTTCAGTGGGGTAACTGAGCATGGTATCTGAGATATTATTGAAATACAGGAGTCTGAACCCCAGCCACTGAATAAGTAAAGCAGGCTACAAAATGTCCTGCCTTGAACTGAATTAGGTATGCACAAGAGAAACAACAAACAAACAAAAATTTTTAAAATATTCCATCCAGTCGTTTTCATCTGTAAAAATACAAGTAAAGAGAGGAAAGAAAAGAAAAATCTGAATGAAACCATGAAGGAAAACTACTTCTTGTAGCAGAAAGAAAAAAAAAAACAGAGGTAATTTAGCCTCCTAGCAATAGTGTTAGTTTTCAAATTTTGCCAAATGATTTTGACTATGTTACATGGTTCAGGAGGGTTTTTCTGCCCACATCTGGAACTGAAAGTTGTACAACAGTGTTGACTACACTAAACACTTTTCTGTGCTTCTTTGGATCACATTTGTCGTGAGCTTGAACAGAATAAACTTTTGCACTGCTTTAAAAGGAAAAGTTGGCTGCCATGCTTTGATGTGAGTTACATCATATCTGTACAGCAAAGTTCATTCTTTACAAAACAGTCATGAGAACTATCAAAAAAAAGTTGTGATACAGTTTCTTACCTGATGAAGTACATGACTAGATTGTTGATTACCATCCTAGTTAATGTTCTTGTTACTTCTGCTACTGCTGCTGCAATTGTCTCATTGCATCAGCCAGCAGAAATGACAGAGACATCATCTCACAGATTTATTGTGGTCTCGGCTTTTAACAAAGGCGCAGTTTAAAATCTTTGAGACTATGGGTGTAATTAAATTGTGGATTGGATTAAATTAAAATCTTGTTGACTGTGAGAGACAATGGCAAGTTATCTGAACTAAGTCAATTAAGCGTGTCTCAGTATTCATTCAGGGGAAATAGTTCATATTTTAACATGAAATCTATGACTACAGACTGCCACATAAAAATTATAATAGATGCTGATGATGTTTTTATTTCCTCTGCCTGCTTTTTCTTGTGCTGCTTCTCCTGCTGTGTTGTATAGTATACTGACAGCCATTTCATTTCAAATTTATACTTCCATTTTATGTTTGTAAGTATTGAATTTAAAAATAAAATTACTGTTTATTTGAGAAAATGGGAAATACAGCAATTTTGTCATGAAAGGTAAAGGAAGAAAAGGCAGAGAAAAATACCAATTGACCCCAAAGAAGGCATTTTTTTCACTTTTTGAAAGCACATATATTGTTTTCTGTTTACCACAAAGGTAGTTTTTGTAAAAATGAAAATGAAAGTTTTTGTTACCATTTCCTTATTTTAATAAGCTATAAAATTCATAGTAATCAGACTTCTTTTAATAATCAATTACAGGGATGATTGGTTATTTATATCTAGTTTTAGGAGCTGCTACTGTAAATATAGATGTAAATAATTTTACTAATACAAAATAGAAGTGCATTTTGTAAAGGCAGTGCACTACCAAGTGTATATATTTCCTATTGTATAAATGTGCGTTCAGAATAGATACTTTACAGATAGCATGCATTGTCCCAATTCATGAACCTTGTTTTTAAAATTTTTCTGTAAAGTGAACTAGTTTTTGAATGCATTTTATTAGCCACTCTGGAACACATATTACTTATGTCCCAACCCAAAATGCAGCAAACATATCCAGGTGAAAAAAAGCTAATAAGAGCACCTGGTGGCATTCTTGGTTTTTGTGTTTGGTTTTGTTTTGTTTTGTTTTGTTGGAATGCAACCTGAAACACCTCTTGTATTATGTGGTCAATTTTGTGACAAATTGTCACTTTTGAAATAACTAGACAATGTTTTACATTTTTTCCTCTCTTTATCTTCAAGTATCACAACCTGCAGTACTAGGGAGCAGGGCAATAGGACCAAATGGCCACATTCTGCGACGTAAATCTGTACATGGCAGCAAGTCAGCGGCTTCCCATGTGGCTCTGTCCTGCTCCATACATGTATGCACTGATGAATTTTACAGCATGGTGTGAGAGGTCTAAGATTTCCTGAGCACTTGCATGTTCACAAGTATATTTTCCTGCCTGAAATTCCCTAGAGAGGAATTGTTGATTGCTAGCAAAATACCATAGAGTGTTTCAACCTGTCTGTAATCATGGCACAGCTGTTAAGATGTCATGCCCAACCCATACAGAGGAAATTCTTTCTGGTCCTAGGATGGGTCAGTCTGCACTGTGTAGCTAAATCTTGGAAACCACCCAGCTCCTCTCCTGGACATACTGTTTCAGTCCTGGAAATTGTTTCACTTTATGTCCAACCTGACCTGTTCAATCTGCAATTTGTGACCTGTGTCTCTTCTTGGGTGATCTACTAATAGCAAGTAGAGTTTGCCTTGGATTTTATGCTAGAGTAATAGTAGGGTAATAACAGCACCAAGAAGAAGAGCAACTGTTAGGCAAGTCATAAATGCAATCAAATGTACAAAATACCAATGATCAAACTGAACTTTGCTGGAAATGCTGGTGTGCAATACTGGCTTTTGTATTACAAGTTTCTATGTGTTAAAACAAGGACATATTAACTATAAATGTACCTTATATATCTTTAAACATCTTTTCAGAATTGTATTCTGAAAAATTTTCCATATAAAAGAGTAAGATTGAGACACCAACCTGGTGCATAATCACCCTAAGTCTGGGGGAGTGGAATGATTTTTACTCTGTGAGTGACTCATGATCTGCATCATGGTACCCTCCACTGCCATCAAGGAACTGGGGGCATCCATAATCCATCCATAAAATCCCATAAATGACTTCTATGTATTAAACTGCTATCTTGTGAAATTTGGTCCCTAGAACTAAAGAGTACCACTGAGTAAAAACCAGGTCATTGTAGGAGCAGAAGGTGTTTTGCATCTTTGGGATTGACTTTCGACACATATTCATCATCTGCATTCATGCAATTTCTCAAATTTTCCTAAATACTAAGTTTATTGCCACTAAAAATTAAAGACCATTATGAGACAAATTACTGAATCTCACATTCAATCAACCATTTTTAGTACTGTAGTGGTAGCCAGATAAATAATTTGGGAGACTGTCATGAGCATCTTCTCCCCACCCTAGAGCTACTGCATTAAACATAATCACTCTCGTTATTTAAAGCAACCTTTTGCTTTTTATGTATTATAATATTAAAAAATATGCAAAATATATCCTTCATAACCCTCACAGGTTTCTTAATTACAGTATTTCAAGGATTTCTTTTTGTAAAATGTATGCAACTTAACAGTGCTTTAAGTGCTCTCTGATATTTTGACACCTATTGTCTTGTTTGTTCTCCCCTTTGAATTTTCTCACCTCTGAAATGTAACAATTGTTTCTGGAGCAGATGAGTCAGTTGCCACAAAGTGTTTTTTGAAAGTTTCTTCCACTGAGAATTAGATTGTTTCCAGTCAGGGGATTGGGCTAGCAACTAGATTTTTGTTAAAGTATTTGGATTGTCTGGTAACTGATTAATATAAAATTCTAAACATATTTCAGTAAGGATTTGTCTATAAAAGGTTAGCACTGAAGAACAGTATTGTCACATTGTATAGCCACAACCAATTTGATTTTGCATACATCTGATTCCTGTGTCAGATTCTGTTTTACTTTTGATGAACACTCTTATTCTTATTGCAAACATTTGGTCTTCATTTATCACCTGACCTCTGACTGTTTCATAAAGATTTACATTTACAATCACAAAATGGTTTGCTTTAGTATTTTTTTTTTTTCAAAAACAAGAAGCCAAGCATTTTCAGGCTGTTCTTAAATAAATACATTAAATAACCTGTGTTCAAGTACTATAGTTTTGTATCAGGCTAACCAGTGAACCTCAAATTTTCAAATTCCCCCAAATATGATTTATCAGTAGTTTAATTTTGGAAGTTTATTATAAAGGTTAATTCTTTTGGACCTGTTTTTTGGTTTTTTGGGTTTGTTTTTTTTTTTTTTTTTTTTTTTTTTTTTTT
>VZRH01003314.1:1447189-1458916 GCA_013397555.1 Urocynchramus pylzowi | reverse complement strand
TTTCTCTTTGTAAAACTTTCCCCCCCCCCCCCCCTCCCAGGTGCCCTTCTGCTTAAGGCTTTCTTCTGAAGACTTTCTGCTGAGGCTTTCTTCTGGAGTCTTCTGCTGAAGGACTGGGAAGCCACTGCTGATGGAAGCTTCTGCAGAGTTTGGTGGGAACTGCTCCCAAAAACTGGGCAGGCAAGTTATGATGTTGTGGCAACAAGTCCACGGCTAAACGTGGCCAGGAGCCTCCTTGGCAAGGAGATGGGTGTTCCCCACAGTGAACATCCCAAGGAAGGCACTTCCTGAGACAGAAGGGTTTGGTCACACATCATATCCTGACTGTACGGGCAAAGGACAATACTGCTAGAGGCTCACAGCTGGGCATGCACACAGGCACATTTCTGTTCTGTCTAAAGAGTTATGGTTCATGTCCCTTGGGCTGGTTCACTTCATGGCATAGCCCTAAAAGTTCCCAGGACTGAAGTACTCGTGTGAAACTAGCTGCAACCAAAATGTGTGGTTTGCAGTTCTTCATTAAAGTAATGACACCAAACAAGTGTTTATACTGCAGGCTGATCATTCATTAAAAACCAGGAAATAATATTTCTGCTACCTTTTTTTTTTTTTTTTTGAAGGTGTTACTTAAAGCAGAATAAAGCAAAATCTGGTAAAATTAATGAAAATTTGAATAAATCAAATTTGTTTTGCAAGTTGAATTTTAAAGGCAAGTACATGACTAACCAGCTCTTTTCTGCAGCTGTTTTTAAGGCCCATTTTTATAAACTCCTCTGTTACTACTCTTTCATTTGTTTTTTTAGTACTACAAATGAGCATAGACATACAGCTGGAATAACCCATTTTTCTCAGAGCACGTTTCACATACAAACTTTAGAAAAACAGCTGTATTTTCAGTTGCCTCCAAATTTGTCGCATGTCTGTGAGGTCGCTTGTTTGTCAGCCTTTTATTTTCCTAATGATTTTGACATTTGTGCCAAGCACTTCAGGCCAGAGGAATGCTTTCTGTACTGCTGGCACACTCCTGCACTGCCAGCATGGAAAGAAAGATTCTCATTGATTTCAGTGGTGCTGGATCAGACCATTAGAGCACACTAAGTCTTTTACAATGAATGTTTTCGTGACATTAATTTTCCTGAATAAATAAATACACATCCTGGCCTTGTAGCAGTGCACAGTTCTGTATCCATCAAAATGACACAGACTGAATGCACAGAGATTTACTCTGAAATCAAGATGAAACCTTATGACTCTCTTATGGCAGTCTGAATTTGGTGGTATGAGCACAACTATATTCTGTCTTAAGAACCAGTACTTCATATTAATTGTAATTTCCACTCACATGACAGGGCCAGTTTAATAAGATCTTTCTTTTCACAACCAGTTCCAGCTCTATGAGGATTAGGTATTGCTCCTTTGCACTATTCTGTCAGCAAGATACCCAAAGGAAAGAGCTAATGCAAGTCACGTGCCAATTCTTAAATAATTAAATAAAAATGCCTGTGATATCCGTGGGTGCACACATGAGACAAATAAATGATAGATAAGGTCTAAGATTCACTCATTTAAACTTAATCCCAAGAGTTGTGTCTCACACATGCTCATGTTTGATGTTTAGCAGTTGGAAACAGGTTTTAGATTTGGCAGCTAGTCGTAAGAGCACAAGCTGCAGTTTTCACTTGTCAGAAAGAAAATTGGAACAAAATATTCCAGACTGGACGCAGTAGTCATCCACCACCATATAATTTTTTCACAAATTATGAAACTACTATTTCCTGGCCTTATTTTTCCTCAGCCATCATCAAAAACCACAAAAAGACCATTCTCTTTCAGTCATATATTAAGTTTTTGCCTACTGACTGTTGCTCAAAGGGCCTCAGGCTACAAAGGGATATGAACAAAGTAATTTTTTATGTGTTCCCATTTTGCCCCAAACAGAACAAAAATATTGATTTGGAAGGCTTCCAAGAGGAAAAAAAAGTTGTAAAATGACTGTTCCTAAGTGGTATATGTGAATGTAGAGATTTCATATCTTTTGGGTAGGTAAATGATAACAGAAGATCACACTTCTTTGAAAACCAAGTTTAGGCAAGAACCCAGGCTTGCCTGGGTATCTGTCTTCCTAAGTGGACCTGATTTTGTATGTTACTGCTTGGAATTACAGCACAGGGAACACTTTGCAGAGGGTCAAACCCCCAACTATGTTTTGTGGTATGAGCTGCATACCCAGGTTTATTTTGACCATGCAAGGAGCCAGCAGTAAGCGAGAAAACAAAAATATGCATCCCAACCCCCACGTTTTAATCTCCTTTTGAAAATGTTCCTCTCCATTATTTATAGGTACAACCTGGAACTGTGGTTTAAGCTAATCATGGTACAGATTGCTAGCAGAGGAGAACAGACTATTATTTATACTAAGAAAAATCTCTGCAGACAAAATTACAAATTGCAAACACCTCCTTGGAGCTCCAAGAACTTGTCTCTAGCAGTTAAGAAATCATACTTATGATTTGTCCTGCACCACTCTGTTAGCCTAAGTGCCAAGGAACCCTCAAGAATGCTTGCAAATCTCTGAGAACTGAAGAGAAATAGGTATGGAGAGAAACCCCATGTGAGACATGGCTGATACCAGTTTATCATTAAGAGGTGACTGAAGTTTAGGGGGCACACATTCTGTTCTATTTGCAATATATGGCTACATACAGCTATGTGTTTATGTGATTCACTCAATCTCAACCAATGTTTTTTTTATGACTTTTCTAATGTCAGTGAACTAAGGAGTCTTTGGCAAAGGAAAGTCACCCTGATAAAGAAAGGTGAACCAAATGACAAATCATTCTTCTCCTCCCTATCATAACAATATCTGTTATTCACATGTCTACTTAACCACATCTCTAAAATGCCCCCCAATTAATTCTGGGAAATACACAGGGAAAAGATGCTTCACAGAGCCAATGTCTTACTGTAGTTTAGCTTTATCTGGAAGTCTTTTGCTGTTCTTGATCATCAGCCAAGTGAACAAAGTAACTCTCAGCTGTAAATCTTCCTTGGCTGTTTAAGCCAATTTACTCTTACATAGAGTGTTAAAATCTCTGCTGGAGATACAGTCCTGAGATCTTTTTGTAAACTGGACAAAGCTGCCTTTATATTGAAAAAATTTAGACCACTGCTCCACAAAAGAGCTTTTCATAAACAATTTTGGTACTCTTGTGTTTTTTCTTCAAAAGACAACAGCCACTGGTCATTAGCAGATTGAAAACCAGCAGTTTAAATAAACAAACAAACACAGGAACAAATCCAGTCAGTTTATTTTCTACTAGCCTAGCAGACTTCCCACCACCTGGAAAATAGATCTTTTTTACTAAGCTTCATCAGAAAGCATAGTGTTGCAAATAATAACTCAAAAAATTTCATTTTATTCAGAAAAATGTTACATTTTTAACCAGGATGGCGTATTATGCCTTATGGAAGTGTTTAGCAGGTCAGTCTCAATCAGTCTGGCCCATGGCCCTGACCTTAGAGTGAGCCCCCTACACTGACCAGCATGGGGGACACACTAACCTGGATGCCTGAGCCCTTACACAGAGAACAAAGACCTTAGCAATGCATCAATTCATGCTGCTGGGGGTGAGCATAAAATGCCACCTATGTGTAAATTCAGTGGATCAGGACACCTGCTTCTGTGGGGCAAAAAGAACCATTCCTTCTGCCCATACAGCCAATGAAAAACACCTGTGACCCAGTAATACGATTTTGGTGACATTAGTATAGCAGGAGAATCTGAGAGCTGAGGCTTTCCTGCCATTACTCTTCATCTTAATGGCTGTGCTACACTAAATCTACATTCCTAATGCCTCTTTTCATGTTCCTTTAACAAGTAAGCTAGATTAAGCACTATAAAGTTTAGAGTGGTATTTGAAAATAGATAAAAACATCACTAAATTTTTTAATGACTACTCAGATCCGATTTTGCCCAGTTACTGTTCAGATAATGGAAACAGTTTCTAATCCCGGCAACCTCTAGTGTTTGATACATATCTTAAGCATAGATATTGGTATAATTATTTTTAATACACAGACGTTTATAGATTTATAAATTACACAATTTATGTGGAGTGACATTTTCTTTAACATCCAAGTGAATCAAATCCAATGATAATTATCAAACAGTGTTAAAAGCCTGTCAATAAAATAATCTATCTTTCCCTTTAGAAATCCAGCTGAGTAAATGTATAGTAGGTACATGACACCAATGAGCTATCAACCCCATTTTCTCATGCTGGAGAGACTAACCCCCAACAGTACACATAACAGGATGACATCTTCTATTAGGTCCAAGATTTTGTAAAATTTTGTAATTGTAACCAGCACTGTGAGAACTGGGACTTTAATTTCAATGTGACCAGGCAGAAAGTTCAAAAAAATAGGACAGGGCTGGCTGAACACTCTTAATGTCACGTCTCACTTAAGAAATGGACCACCTGGTGCTTCTGGTTGCCTTTTAAATGTAGTACTAAATCAAATAGATTTGTTAATGCGATTTGGGACTTTACATGTGTGAGTTGCAGAAAGAGTTATACAAGAAAATGGCTCTCACAAATCTGGTGTAAGCATAAATTTGAAAGAAAAAAATTAAGATACACCCAAACAAGAATAAAAACTTTACATCCTGTCTGCAGGTTGTCAGTGCTATTCATCTGTGATGCTTTTGTGTCCATCACCAGTGATCTAAGGCCTGCAACAGAGCTCACTCATCCCAGAGGCAGATGACCATGCTTTCAAGAATTGAAAGAGCATGGCTTTGATGTGTTTTTCTGAAGAAAAATTTCCTAAATTTGAATTTCATTGTATTTAATAAAAAGATGGTGGTATGATGGCATAGCTAGATGTTGCTGGCATCAGTCACATCCAGACAGAGACACCCAGATCTGCGGTCACTGCCACAGCCTGCAATTTGTGTCCTGAAGTCTTCATCAGCTGCAGCCTGAGCCTCACCAGTGGCCACATGATGTACAAGCAGTGTCACCAATTGCTCACATTTGCTGGATTTGTCAGTCTCAGGACTTGTTCTGCATTGGTCCTCTTTGCATCCAACTCTGCTGACAGTTCAGGCAGACCGGCCATCTGACTCATCCCTGCAAGTCTTCTATACCAGAATTAATTTAACTGAACACATTGAGTTCTAGAACATCTGACTCAGAGGGTTTCAGATCCTAGCAACATTACTCTTGTAACTTTTGCCAGCCTCCAGGGAACTGAGAGGAAGTAAGGGATTTGGAACATCATGCATACACATGGCTGTTAGCTGGACTAGGCTGGAGTTTAGCTGGATTAAGTTGAAATTTAGCTAGCCTGTGCTCTCTGCACACTTATGTAAACTGAATATGGCTCACGTGGCTCAAAATATTTCTCAAACAGGCATTCCTTTTCCATGTCCCAGTGTTCAAAAAGATTTAAAGTGCATCTTATTTTCAAAATGTTCTGAAATTATTGCTGCACGACTTTTTATTTCTGCTTGCTCTGTCTCTACAAAGACCAAAGAAAACACCTGGTGCATTTCTCACATCCTTCTCCTGGTGCCAGGAAAAGGATCAATCTGATCTGCCACATCTCCTCACAAATCTCAGGAGGTACCCAGCCTCACCAACTCATACCTTCAACCAGAAAGACCATGTGTTTTTAATGTATATGCATTTAAGTTATTTCAGTCAGCATATTTTTTTTCCTTACCACAGTTGTACCCTGGGGAGAAACTATGTCAAATATGAACTTCTACAGCTGTAATGAAGATATGGCAAAGCTTTTCTTGTTCCTTTTATGGAACAACACAATGATTTTAGATGGAATAGATTCAACTTCTGAAGTTGTATCTACTTGTATCTATGTTGTATCTACTGAATCAGTTCTCAGCCTCCCTCAAAAATATAGAATGGCACTCTGATGGTCAGGCTGTGTGTCTAAACTGAAGGTGTTGGAAAAAAAACCCCAACAAACTCCACTAGAGAAAACTTCTTATTTATGACATACATGGGGGAAATGATTCAGAAAATAAAGTCACATCCATGTAAGCTTTTTAAAAGAGGAGATTTCCCACCTAAAGGTAAAATTTTATAAAAGATCATTCAGGTCTGCAGCATTTAGCTGTAAAAATGGAAAAGCCAGTAAAAACAATGGGTTGCTTCTACGAGGACTAAGTAATCAGGCAGGACCAGTCACAACTCTTTTGCTGAAGTGAAATGAGCAGCATGGGAAGCCAAGACCGAAGCCCCATCCTGGAGATCAGCAGGGATGGCATTCACGCAAGATCAGCCAGGCTCATGTCCCTGCTCCTGCTCCTGTCCCTGCATGTTTGTCTCCCTAAAGCACTCCCCAGGGATGTGGAGGTTGAATGGGATGGCTTAGATCTGAAGAATTCTCCACCAAACTTTCTTCTCAGGTGTTCTAAGAGTTCCACACATATGACTGATGAGAGGGTTTTGTAGGTGGGTCTTGCTCCCTCTCCCTTTCTTAGATTATGTAAAGGGTTTTGGTTTTATCCTGGTGTGGAATAGTGACACATTCTTAATCTCAAAGATCTTTTGGGATAAGGCAACCATTTCCTGCCCTGCTC
Organism: Urocynchramus pylzowi; assembly: GCA_013397555.1. Classification (NCBI taxonomy): domain Eukaryota; kingdom Metazoa; phylum Chordata; class Aves; order Passeriformes; family Fringillidae; genus Urocynchramus; species Urocynchramus pylzowi. The sequence continues at coordinate 1,452,306 of VZRH01003314.1, read as the reverse complement.
TACAATAATTCCCAGCACATCCCTATTACAGTGTGTTGCAGATAAATTTTCACTTCAGCTGCCTCTTCTTTCCATGCAGGGTAGGCAGTTTTGATCATTTCTACAGCAAGAATGAGAAAGTACTTTCTTTCTATGCTGGCCTCCAGAAGAGGATTTAGACCCTCTCAGAAGGAGCTTTGATGAATTAATAAACCTCCTCAGTATTTACCATGCTTGTCCAGAAAGTAAATTCAATTGCAGCTCCTTAATTTTCCAGATAACATCTGTAGAGTTTGAGAAGACTTGCCTAACCAGTGCCTACAGTCAAACTGTGAATCATTATTCTTATTTTCATTAACAAGATGGATCTGGATTTTGCTACAGTATGAGCCACACAAATACCAGGATGAACCTTTACAGACATTGCTACTGCAAGCTGGAGCCATGATTGCTGCTTTGACATTTGTGCCATTTTGACAATGCAGTTCAGATCCATGCTTTAAAAAAAGAGACTTGTTGGTGTCTGGTCAACTAGGGATTAAAAAAGAGATAGACAAGTATGGAAGCAGCCTGTTAACACAGGTTGGATCCAAGGAAATCAAAGGCAGAGTTTGGCAGGAAGAGTAGAGGAAGGCAGGGTGGACTGTGCAGTAGCACAGGCAGGGAAACCAGGACAAACCTGTTGTCTCCCTTCTGGAAGCTCCTGCTTGCAGGTCCCTCTGATCTGAGATTTTGTTTAAAAGTCAAATCCTGATCTCATAAAGCATAACCTGTGAGAAACCTGTTGCTCTAAATCTACCACTTGCATGGAGAAATAAGCTCCATGGGCAGCTGAGACACTGCCATGGTCCTGGGCCCCAGCTGGGACAGCCTCCCCTTTGGTGGCCCAGTGGATCTATTCAAAGCTCAGTCCAGGTCATTGCCCTCTTTGCCTAGCCATGGCTCCTCCTTATTTAGACTCTGACCTATGAGCTGATGTCCCTGTCCCTGTGGAAGTGCCTGATGCCCTGGGCTGAGAGCACTGGGATGGGCTGTAGAGGCTGTGCCCTGCCCACCTGCAGAGCTCTTCTGGGAAAGCTCAGGTAAAGCTGGGAAGATCAAGGTCTGACTTCAAGATCTGAGCTATTTCAGAGCACAGAGCAAGCTTCCTCAGCAGCTGCTGGGAATGACAGGGATATGCAAGAGCCTGGGGGCTGGTAACACCTTCAGTGAATAAAATACTGAAGTTTGGGTTTGTGCACAGCTGCTTTGATGTCCGCTCAGTGCAGCTGCAGGGATGACAGATGTGCTAAAGTAGTCCTGGCACCCCTGAAATTCTCACCCTGCTGAATAAAAGAATGCAGAAAAGGAGATGAGAAAAGGAGAAGAAAATGATTAATCTAATGGCATTCATACAGTTTGTGATTCCCTGTTTGCTTTCAGAAATGCTATTCTTATATCTCTTAAAACTCTAATAAACTTTCTTTCTATCTTCATGTAGGTTGCTGGAAAATGCATCAGCATTTTTTAGTTTCTCAATTAAGAATGCAGTATCTTCCTTAAGTGTGAAGTGATTAATGTTAGTACTCTGACTATTGCATTTTTATAGACATATGTTCCTAGAAATCATACCTTATCTTGTTATGAAGATACCTTAGCCTGATTATGAAAATAAGAGAATACTGTCAGCAGCATGCAATTCATTTTATTAGTATGAAAATAGATTGTAAGGTACACCTGAACTTTCATAAACCCAACTTTACTTCTTACTCTATCAGGGACACTACCACAAAAAATATACACCAACTTCCCAAGGAAGTGCATTGGAGCTACAGAGGTGAGTTTGGCCTCAATTTCGAATTCAGGTTCCATATAATGGTATCTCCTTAGTAAACTCACAGGACTGTGTGTGTAACAGAAAAATTTGCAACTTGGCTCATGCTTGAGTAGTTTTGGCACCATTCCTCATACTGAACAGTGGATTGCATGAAATGGCTGATAGGCAAACACTTGCCTTAAAAGTATACCAAATGCCCTGTTAGATCCATTTGGTCATGCTAGTCCAGATTCATCTGTTTCTGTTGGTCTGAGTACTTTGCCAGACTGTTTAGTGTACAGAGAATCTCTGGCATGAAGTCACGCTAAAAACACCCTCCTGCTGCTGCCTGGCACTGGATGTGTTGGCAGGGAAGGACTTACTCAAGTCTTCCTTCATTGTAGAGATTTCCAGCAGCCATAATAGCTCTTTAAAGATCCTGACAGGCACCATAATGCTGAGCAGCCCCCAGGATGCCCTAAGTTACACCAGAGGGGCAGCCTGACTGTGGGCCAGGCAAGGAGAAGGCATTTCAGTGCTAGTTTTTTTCCCCCCATGTCTCTCTACTGTTTGGCCTTTTCTCAAAACTCCAGCTGTACCACACAAGAAGTCTTCAGACACTTCGCCCATGTGCAAAATTTCTGCCCAGTTCTCTTTGACAGAACCATTGCTAATTGAATTTGTGACTGTCAGCATTCCTCCTGTGTCTTGGAAAAGCCTGACTTGTTAGAGACCTGCTCTGTGGAAATGCAGAGCAGTGTTTTGGGCAGACGTCCCCAGCTCCGCACTGAGAAGGTGCTCTGATGAGGTCTGCTGAGCAGCATGTGGCCCTTGCTGTCTTAGGATGAAGAAAGGTTATACTGCAACACAGATCAACTCTGCAGAGTCCTCTACCACCTCAACAGTTCTCTGAAGAGGAATATTTGCAATCACTGTTGGGCTGATACAATACCCTTGTATCTGCCTTAAACTGGACTTAGCCCATAATGTGCTTCATGAACTTGAGAACTGCACATGACACCTAGCAGCATTCTCAGTTTTGGAGAAACTAGTTTAAATGTCTTTATTTTCTGGTGATTTGTTTAATCTTATCTACTGTCATCCATATGGCTAGCTAGACTATAATTTGAATGCCCAACAATAGTGTTACATAGTAAACAGCTTAAAAAAAATGCACAAGACCATAAGTCTTTTGTTGTCATCTATCTCACAATTCTTTTTGCAAAATATTCCTAACAATTGTATCTGCAAAGGACTCATTCTGCAGATAAAGGTATGCACTATTGTTAGCCATACATTTTATAAAATATTAACAGAGAAAAAGAGATGTTAAAAGTTGTCTAAATAATATTAAGGGAACTGATAAGAACAGTTGCTTTTCCCTAGGCAGAATATGAATCCTATTCAAGTTCCATACTATTTAAAATGTAATGTACACATATGTGTCCTAGTCCTGTTTCACCTGCAGTCAGTTTAACCCTAGCAATTAATACCTTACAGGGTAAAGGCAGCCCAGGGGAGAGATGGGCTACGAGAAAACTGAACTCCATCTTTTTGGTGTGCCCATGTAAGCACCCCTCATTGAGGGCTGACCTTCTCAAATGCAAAGCCCAAGGGACAGTGTAATTCTGTTTTCAGTTTCCCTTGAAAACCCATTCTTTTCTGCACTGAAATGAGAGGGACCAGCACCTTGAGATCTGCTGTGAAGCCTTTGAAATCTATGGAAGCTAGGGAGCTTTCCATGGCATGGAACAAGAATTACCAGAAAGAATTTTGTTAATGGTGAGGCTATCTGAAGAAACAATTCACATGCAGATCGTGCAGGAAGCCAGGCTCATGAGACTGATGCATTTCCTTGAAAAACTGGAGCAGAGAGGCATATTGAATAAAGTTGAAGGTGGTGATGCAGTTTCATTGCTCCCATCTATTGTCCCTGGAGATCTCCCTGGAGGATTTCCTACAAGGTACTCTGCTAAAACAGTCCTTTCAGTGGGAGCAGGGAAGAGGACTGGGAATGCAGAAACAAAATTACTGCCCCTATCTCCTGTCCCAGAGACAGAAGCCTGAGTGTCTGTGTTCTGCCATTTGTTGGAGACAAACGACTCAGTTTTCTTCTTGTTTTGGCTAATTGTTTGGATTTGGTAGCAGATTTCTGTCGATATTTACTTGTTTATGCTTCCTAGATTACTCCCTGATTTTTGTTCCCTGATTAATTTTGCATCATCCGCCTCCATTTCTGCAGATGATGTCTTTGTATCAAACTGAGCTCTACAAAGAAACATTATTTTTTTACTGGCTGCTAATATATGCATTTGGCCTAGCTTGTCCCTAGTTTGAGCTCAGCCTTTTGCCCCATGGCTTGTGTTTTTAGCCTTCTAAGTACTGCTGCTGATGAAAGGACCCAAACAGCACAAACCAGCTTAATTTAGACTCTTGCAATCTCTTAATGCAAAGTCACTCAGCTTCTCAAGACTGCTCACAGTTTCTATAATTTCAATGCTATTCAACTTACAGTTGTAATTAGAAATGAAGCTTTCATCAGCATTTAAAAAGAATCGGTTCTCTTCCACTTCATTGTTTTAAGTCCTTAGTCCATTGTTCCAATGTATCTACTGGCTCTTCTGCTTTTGCTACTGCGGTAATAGCATGCTTCCACTATCATGTGAAGAATATATTCAATATATTCATGTGAAGAATGATTCAATAGTAAGTGTCACCAAAGGAGTTTCACATACTGTACAAATTAATACTTGTTTGTATCCCATGCCCTCTGCACATAAAATATTTAAGATTTTACAAGACTGAAATGTTGTGCTGTCCTTCACAGTAAATCATACCTGATAAAATGAGATATTCTAATTCTTAATATAGTGTTGCTAAAGAAATGAGGATCAAGGACTGCAAGATAATGAAACAAGTAATTCACATATCCTTTATCTTCTCTGCAATCAACATAGAGTATGTAATTTTATATCATTTTCCAACACTTAAGTAGTCTTTATATTATAGAATTAAGACCAAGAAATTTACGGTTGCTTAAAGGCAAGGTGTACGTTCCAAAAAGCAGAGTTTGTCTGCTGGAATGAAGACTCCCAACTTGGGACGAAGCAAAGGCAGCTGTACCCTTCAGTTCTAGCCTACTGTCCCGAGACGCTTCGGGAAGCACTTCGGAGTTCCGTTCCCTTGCGTCCCCATGTCCAAGCTAAGCGGGCAGAGGCTGAGCAGGCAGTGCCCCGCTGGCAGTTCCCGGGGGTTTGCCCTCGGGCTGGGATAACACGAGGGAGTGTCTGTCGGTGTCGGGCCGGGGTGCTCGGAAGGTGCCCACGGCGCACGCCGCCCGCCC
>VZRH01003314.1:1347830-1447142 GCA_013397555.1 Urocynchramus pylzowi | reverse complement strand
CGACATGTCGCTGGTGGCCGAGGCCTTCGTGACTCAGCTGGCCGGTGAGGGGCGGGGGCGGGCGGGACGCCGGGGCCGCGCTCCGAGCCGCGGGGTGAGGGCGGCGGCGGCGCCGAGCTCCCGCGGCCTCAGACCCCGGGGTGACCCCTCGGGACGGGGCCGCGGCGCCGCGGGGAGGGGGCTGTGGCAGGCTGGGGGCGGCCGCGGTGCCGTACGGAGCCCGGCCCCGGAGGACGGGGACAGGTCCCTCCGCACGGCTCCCCGGCGAGCACAGCCGTGCGCGGCCACCAGGTCCCTCCTCTGTGGGCTCCCTAACCCCGGCCGTGCCGGGCCGTATCGTTACTTTCATTTAATTGCTTCTTCTTTGAAACGGATGCGTTTTCTTCAGTGGTCCAAAAAACCTTGTCATGTGTGTAATTGTGGGCGCTGGCGTTGAGCCCCGCTCGGTGCGGCGTGGTGCCCTGTCCCTGCCCCGCGGGTGCGTCCCCTGTGTCCCCGCGGGGAGGCTCACGCGTGTGCCGGGACCTTTGCTACCTGCCAGTGCTGCCGTGAGCCGCTGCAGCTGCGCTGGACGTGACCTTGAGATAAACCAGAAAGAAGTGCGTGTCACCGTGGAGTTATTTAGCAAAAAATGATAGTAATATGGTCTTAAGGAAAAAAACCAAAGCATGAACCTTAGATAGTGCCTGGCTGGAAGTTCAAAACCCAGTTAGTGTGTTGCATGCTTAAAATAAGTGCCTTGGTCAGTTTCTCCTTTTTCCTTATTCCCTGCTCTTGATTTTTTGCTCCTATGCAAACTCCCAGACAATAAATACTGCAAGGGAGCAGCGTGTTGATTAATACTGACCTGCTGAGGAGGATGCTGGAGTTTTGTCTCAGGAGCTGGGTCTTCTGCCACTTGGTAGAGGCCTCAACATAAGAATCTGAGTTGGATTCTCTATTATGAGTGTACCTTGACTTACAGGTCATGTGAAGGTGGTGGGTCTTCAGTCTGGCTCTGTAGAGGTACCCGTAGACAAGCTTGAAAGTTGTCCTTGCCTCTTGAGTTGGCACTTGCTAATATATAGATATTAGCACAAGCCATGCTTATGTTCTGAGGGCCAGAGCCCTGGATCCTTGGGATGTGGAGAATAGGGTATTTACTTGCCTTTATGATCTCTTTAGTATATTTTATTTATATTGTGAAATACAAGGATAATGGCTTACATGACTGAATCTTGATTCTCCTGTCTGCTCTGTAGCCTTTATGAATATTCTAGAGTGGCAGCTTGCTAATACTTATTTTTTTCTGGAATTACAAATACAAACTCAAGACTATACTGTATGTAAGCATCTCATTGCTCTGTTACTCAAAAAGCTGTTGTGTCACAGTTTCAAAAGCAGTTATCTGCCTTGAAAATAAAAGATACCTTTTCCAGCAGGCCATGACCTTTGTAGCTTGTCTGTATTAAGCACCAGGTCCAGAAAGTAAATAATGGCAACATTACTCAATTTGTTCATATGAAAGATTTTTCAAATTAAAAAAAGTTAACCAGGATCTTGGCCAATACCCACCACACAGCTGGATTTCCTGAGATGTTAACACAGACATAGGGAGTATTTAATTCTGGTGTTAAGAAGGTATAAATATCTCCCAAATCTAGGAGTATTTGTGAGGAAGAAAAATGGTGTATCTGCAAGGAAAGAATACTGCTTTGCCATGACACTTGTTTTAATAATTAATGATTTTAATAATTTAATGATTGAGAATTTTTTCCGTGTTCCTAAAAATGAAATTTCATTGGCTTCTCATTGGGTTCCTGTTCATGAAGATGTCCCTTTGTTGTAGCAGCTTCAACGAGCTGCTGCTGCTCTTAACATATAACAGCTATAATGCATAGATCCTTACATATAAGTATTTAAGACAATCAGCTCAGCATAATTTGTTTTCTAGAAATGTTTTAAAAGCTTAGGAGAGGGTTTTAGTAGAGAAGAGGATCATAACTTTATTTTACACACCCACCTTTTGTGTATGTATTTGGATTTTTTTTAAAGTATTACCTATCTTCACTTTACCTGTGCCTTGTGCATTCACTTTCACCATCTCAGCACAAACTGGAACACAGAAAACAGCATCTGAATGTAAGAAAACCTTCTTTCAGTGTGAGGATGATTTAAAATTGGAGCAGATTGCTCAGTGCAGTTGTGGAGTCTCCATCCCTGGAGGAGAGTGGAGGTGGGCAACCTGCTGTGGCTTACCCTGGACATCCCAGAAGTGCCTTCCAGCCTCAGTGGTTCTGTGCCCATCAGTTCTCAGCCTACTTGCAGTAATTCAGCATCCTCTCTGGGCAACATGCATTCACCTGAGCACGCTGGGCACATCCTGCTGCTCTAATGCAGTAGTGATTAAACACAAAGCAATGCCTGAATCACCTGTGTGCAGTGTAATGCTTGCATTAGTGGCATTCAGCCATTTGCTCATTCAGAAATACAAAGAGGTTGATGTTGTATCTCAAGGAATAATAAATATTTCCATAGCTTCATGAGTTGCAAGCATTCATGAAAAAGAAGCATCACAGTTTAAATCATCCATTTCTAAACTGTAGAAATATTAATTGAATAATATGGTAGAGAATTTATTTAGAATAGCTCAGCATCAATCACATATTAACAGGATAGGAAATGAATGTTTATGCTGTAAGAAGAATTAGAGTGCCAGCTTTCAAGTGGTCTACAACATTAATCTTTCTAACTCTAGTAGTTTTGAGAAGCTGACTGCTCAAATAATCTCTAAATGATTGTTGAACATACATTTAATTGATCACTAAATTACTCAATATGCCTTATTTTTTTCCCCCAAAATACATTAGTTTTAGGTCAGTGTTCAAAAGAGAGAAAATAATAATTGTTGCTTGTCCTTTGATCTCTGGAAAACTACTTCTGTTTATTGCTGTTATGTCCAAGGGTCTTAGGCTGGTTTTAATACTAAGGGAAATGAATGCAGTGTGAAGAGCAGGTGCCCTTCTGCCTTAAGGTGTTTTATGTTCAGGGTGAGTCTGCCTCCAGTGTGGCATGCTGGAGTACAAATAAATCTTGGACATGCATGTTTTATGTATTGAGACAAGCTTCAATCTGAGTGAGAAAAAATTCATTGGGAACAAAAGCTGACCACCTAAATTACTCCCATACATAAAGACACTGTATTTAAACTGAGTATGCATTTTGTGCATCAAAGTGTGCATAGGTAAGTGTTAGCACTTCCTCCATGTGTGAGGTGAAAAAAATTCTTGCTTAAAATAGATTGTTGGCAGCAGAGATTATTTAAGTCTGCTGCAGAGGTTCTTGTAATGAAAAATTCAAGTTTATTTAAAAATACCAAATTTGTCAGGCTACATGATTTTATCTTACAGTGTTTTTTACATGTGTGCTTTTCATTTGGTAATCAAGCTGAAAGGAATCCCTTTTAACTCCTGTTCAGTTTCAATAAGCAAGTTTCTTATGTCGCTCCTGCCAATTTGTGCTCAGGCATGTTTCATGACTTGGTTTCCACCAATCCTTTGAGTGGATTGCTTATACAATCTATTTTTTTAGGTCAGGGAAAACATTATTTTCACAATTATTGCAGTATAGTACATATTTCATTTTGAAATATTGTTATTTCTTGTTTTTAAGCAGCAGCATAATTACAGTTTATAATAGAGCATGCTTCTATAATTGTTTCTGTCTCCATTAAGACTAAGCAGTCTTTCTCTAATCAGCATTTTATTGTTACATGTTTTCTGCTAAAGTGATGTCTTCTCATTCCAGAAATGAGATTGCTCTAGAAATAATGGTAACAAAATTAGTAACCCAAATGTAGCGCCAATGTTGATATTGTCCAGTTTGAATTTCAAATAAACTTTCATTGGCTGATGAAACCATGACAAGTGGTTTGGATGAGAGTGCTGTTTTGGAGCTTCAGCTTAAGAGGTCATAGAAAAAAATAGCAAATAATGAGAATCACTTTGCAGAGGAATCAGATTTTTCTTCTCTTTCTCCCTCCTTTTTTCTCTCTGGTCCTTGGATGCTCTGTTCTCTGACTGTCCTCAGGCATTAACCTGGTCTGTTCCTGTAGGTTTGGACCAGGTGAGTCACTTTTTTTTCAGAACAAGAATAAATGAAAGAGCTTGGTTGCTGTTCTTTGCTCTAGTTGAACAGGCATCACATGTTGTACACTGCTGGGCATTTTCAGCTGTCTCTTTTGAAAGTAAGTGAGAAACTGCAGCTGCATGCAAGCCATGGTGAGGACAGAGAGGAAGTACACACCATGCTCTCAAATTTTTGTTATTATTACCTTTACATTCTGGTCTTTAGTTATTAAGAAGATGAAATAGATATCACATGAACATGGATGTTTTAACACAAACTTTAAGAAGTTATATGTAATAATAAAACCCATGAATTATATGTAGTAATAAACCCCATGAAATGCTCAGGAAGTATTGGAAACATCAAAGGAAAAAATTTCAGTGATGCTGCAAAGAATGCAGGACGAGTCTCATTGGGGAGGATGGGAGCTCAACTAAAAAAATTGGTTTGTACATGCTGAATTAGAAAGTAAAAATGCTGAGATATGGGAATTTTTAACAGTTCTGCCTTCTAGCTGTGGTATAATGACAGTGAAGCCAGTGTAATGTTTGCATTCCTAGCAAGAACTTCCATAGCTGAACTGCATGTGTGTTTTATTTTTACATTTGAATGCCATGTTGGAGAAACCCTGGATGCATTGGAGTGTTCTCACTGAAAGCCTTGGAAAAGAAATGAGGGAGACTGTGAGGTTATGATTAATAGAAGAGGATAAATGTTTCCAGGTTTTGAAGCAGGGAGTCTGCAGTGTTTCCCAGAGGTGAGGGAGAGCCTGAGAGGTGCTGTGGCAAATACCACAGTCTGCTGTGGGCTGGCTTAAGGCTCAGAGCCCTAAAGCACCATCTTCCCCTTGCTAGCAGCAGCACTTGGCTGGCTGCACCAGTGCTGTCTGCATTTGTACCCTGCAGAGCTCTCCTGCCTAGAGATCTCAACTCATCTTGCACCTTTGCAAGACTGGTGCTGCTGTGCTTAGGGCTGTGGGCAGGATAGGGAACGAGACAGTGAAGGGAAGCCTTAATGAAAGGCCAGAGGGGCCAGGGCTGGGTGAGTTGGAATTGTGTGTGGGAAGCAGCTTTTGGAGCAGGTATGGGATACTGAGGTAACATAGCCAAGCTTTTTCATTTATTCTTGTTCTGAAAAAAAAGTGACTCACCTGGTCCAAACCTACAGGAACAGACCAGGTTAATGCCTGAGGACAGTCAGAGAACAGAGCATCCAAGGACCAGAGAGAAAAAAGGAGGGAGAAAGAGAAGAAAAATCTGATTCCTCTGCAAAGTGATTCTCATTATTTGCTATTTTTTTCTATGACCTCTTAAGCTGAAGCTCCAAAACAGCACTCTCATCTGCCTCGTGGGACAGATGTGTAGGATCTCTGTTGTGGACCAGAGCAGGGGTGCTGTGCACAAGGGAAGTGGGAAACTCCTTGGGGCACTCTACAGAAGTGGTGGTCAGACTGCCTGCCAAACATCTTCAGGGGAGGAAGAGTTCAGACTACCACAGAAAAGAGGGGTCCTAATCTAGGAGAGTTTTCAAAGGACTGATTTAAAAATGTGCATTTCTACAAATGTAGATATCATGGCTAAGAAATGTTCCAGTCCAATAAGGCATGAATAAGTATCATACCTCCACTGTCCTGCTCTTCACAGTTCCTGTGCTTGAAGTTTGACTTCTTGGGTCAGGACCAAAGAGGAGCAAGGGAGTTAAGTACCACAAAGGGAAGGGATTGATTTAGGGATCTATAAAAAGCTAACTTTAAGAATTACAGAGCTTCTTTGAGATGGAGCATTTATGTTGAATATCAGAAATAAGTAAAATAACTCCAGCTTGTCAGGACTTTATAAATAAATCTTTTGAGATCATTTAGCTGGCACGCTGTCTGATTTTTCTGAAGAAATCCAGATGTTGATTTAGGAACAACTTTTATTTATGGACTTGATTTTGTTGAGATTTTTTTGGCCTTGTCTCCTGACAGGATCTCCCTCCTGTGGCCTGCCCGAGCAGCAAGAGTGCTAAGCACTCTAGAGGATTAAACCACAGATGTGTACACTCTTGAAAGTCAACTCAAAGACAGTAACAGAATTGGACTAATGCTTAAATACATGCAATTAATAGCTTTCTTGGAGGGTGAAGCAGCAGATTATGTCATGTTAAATGGCTGCTGCAGTAATATCTCATGCTGATGCTCGTAGTGGTACAGCTACAGGAAACTCAAGTTTGAGAATTGCTGCTGAGATTGAGTCTTTACATTGAATATCTGCTCAATCAATAATTATTGGGCAGTCATGTTTTATCTGAATTGTAATATCTCTGCAAAGGAGTCCAGGGACAGATTTAAGCAAATGATGTAATTATTTGATACATGATTTAATGCATAGTGTTTAACTAGTGTGAAAGTTGGTTTTCATTTGGCAAGGCACTATGAAACATGTTTTGGTCCTTTGTCAGCAGAGCCAGGGAGTTGCTGATGTTTCGCTTTTTCTTGGCCCTTGTTAGTTTACAGGATCAGGCAATTACATGAAATTGATGTGTACTCAGTGTGGGTGGGTTGAACTGGTAGGTCTTAAGGAAGCTTATTCACAACTTTCTTGTACTTCCTTTATTGATCACTCTTAATGTATGAGATGTAGACATTTAACTGCTTTGGTTCCAAAGTGGCTGCAGCTTCACTGTATTAGTCAAAATGTACCCCTCCACTTATTTCCTGAATACTAGAAACATATCAGTTCCTGGCATTTTCTTTTTAAACAGTGTATTGCTACTTGAAAATACAGATTTGTGTTAAAAGAGTATGAACTGCTTCTTTTTTGATGCATTTTAACATCAAGTGTCTTATAATCCTCCTTCTTTCTGCAGTCTGGGGAGTAGCTTTCCATGTGTTTTTCTCTTGGTTACTACATTTAGAACATTGTGGTCCCTTCCAACTCAGAATATTCTGTGATTCTTTGGTATTGAGCAGCAGGTCCCCACCATACCATCAGTCTTTGGAAACCAAAAAGGGTAACTTTTCCTGCTGATTGTTGTGATGTTTGCTTCATGGTGTTTAGAGACTTGTAAGTAATATTGTTGGATATAGATGTTGCCCAGATGTAAGACTGAATTTCTTTTTAGTGTTTACTCTTGTGAAAAAGCAGTTTTGAGAATCCTCATTATATTTTAATCAAGTCTGTACCTAGGGAGAGGCTAAAGGAAACTGTGAAAAATAATATGTAAGTTAATCTCTCTAGCTGTAATACTGCAATACAGTGATTCAGATTAATGCCAAGTATTTTTGTTTGCTTGTTTTTAATAGAGGACATCTTGCCTTTTGGCTCTTATAGCAGGCCTTTAGTGCCATGTGAACCAAACTGGTAAATACAGATGTTATAGCTTTCCTTCTGTTTTTATGTAAGTTTAGTATCAAAATGTTTAAGAAAAGTGTAAGAAAAATGAATGTGGTGATTTGAGAGAAGGAATAGTCTTTATTTTTATATGATCCATAATAGCTTCATAGCATTTCATGAAATTGCTGTGATAAAGAAGGTCAAATATTCCCAGGCCAGGTCCTAGCCTTGCCTACACAACAGCACACAGTGAACTGTATGGAAGAGATTGTTAGTCAACTGAAGAAACAGAAGATATCATAGAATAAATTGGTGGCAAACTGAGAATATAGTAAACTTTAGTTTAGAGGAGATTTGGGGCAGTAATTATCTTGATTTACTGTTTATTAGCCTTGATTCCTATTAGGCATAGGCTACTTTTATAACAGAAAAATATTTCTATCTGCATTGCCTTCCAAAAATATTCTTGTCCCAACAGAATTCTGTGGTATTGCTGAGAGCTGGAAACAGCCTAATTTCAAGTTGAGTGTTTTCCTATAAAACTTTTAACTTGTTGATGACTTCATTTCTCATTCAGGAGGGAACATCTTGGTGCCTGGATCTAGAGCTCTCTGACTTTTGTCTGTGGCTGGTATTCAAGAGTGCCACAGCTTGCCAGCAAGCTAAACTAGTGGCAGACTGCAGGGCAATCACACTGCCTACCCTACTGCTGAAACTGGCTATTCATACTAGACCACTGAAGTGGCTGAATTGTTGTTTAGCATATTCCACAATTTAACATGCAAAGTATTTTGTCTTCTAATTTTCACAGTCAGTCTTATTTTTTAAGTAAGAGGATTAAAAGCATAACTGTAAACCATTTATTTCATTACATCTCTTCCATAATCATGAAGCTGCTTGGGGAAGGTGGATAAAAATGTTTGTTTCCCCCGTACATCCTGGCAGCACTGACACAGGATGAAGAGTTTCCCAGTAATTCAGAGTGTAGAAGTTGAAACCAAGTTTTGTGCACTCATAAATAGATTTTGAACAGCCCAGCCAAGGAATTGGTGGGGCTGAGGCTCTGTGGACCATCTTAGTGATATGGTGCTTCCTTTTGGACAGACTTCACTGGCGGAATGGTAGTGCAGCCTCTCATTCTTTGAATGAAGGTTCACCAGTGTGCAAGTGTAGTCTGTCCTGTTTTAAAAGCTTTAGTTGGAGCTATGCAGGCTTCAGGTGAGTTGCTGATCCCCTGCTGGTAGTGGGGTTCAATGCTCTTGAGTATGTCTTCTTACAGCATATATGCATTATTTTCTCTTACTGTCCCAAAAGTATTTGGGTAGATAAATTCTTATTATTGGAATGTCAGTCTGAAACATCTGGAAACATTGAAATCAAATTGTTATTTGAATGTCTCTCTCTGGTCTTAATGTTGCTCAAGTAAAACATTTCACACAATGTGAAAATCTGAAAAGTGTACCTAATGCAATACACCTTCAGTGGCAAAGAATTTGATGTGGCTGTCATGACTCGTTCTGTGCTTTAGAAGTTTTTTTTTAAGAGCAAAATTATGTTTTTTTCTAAGTCATTCTCTGATATGACAGGTGAGGAGTGTGAGGAGTTAGGAATCTGCTTCAATATTTACAAACCTGAGTACTTAAGACTCTACTGGGAATGTGCAACACACCAGTTCACAGAATTTTCTTCTAATTTGACAACTAAGAACCTTGTTATCACTTTGAAATCTTTAGCATTTTCTATGCTAAACTGTTAATAAGTAAAACACTTAGACTAACAAATACATTGAGCTTAGTGAAATTTTCATGCATTTCGAGTCATCCACAAAACCAAAGAAGATTTGATGTAGGTTTGCTTGCTGTTTGACTTCCCCATTTGTTGGGATGCTGTGTCTGCTGAATTCTCAGCATCCAGGATTACAGGGCTTATGTAGTGATGTTTTCTGTGTCCACATCCTTTTAATTCTTATCCCCCTGTTACTTTTGAACTCAAGCCCTTTACAGACATTGTTAATGGAGGGGGGGTGGGGGGGGATAATCTCACAGATTGTTTCCCATAGGCTGTTTCCTACAACTGGCATTATTGTTTTAATCAACAAGCAGTGTGGTAGAGAAGTAGGGAAAGGCAATAGTATGAGATTTGATTGTCCCGAACAGCAGACAATCCACATGAAAGACTAAATATTTGAATTTGTTAATCATGGGAAAAGTTTCAGTAGGGTGGGAAAACAATTTTTACTAAAGACTGCAAGCCTGCGAGACAGACCCATTGAAAACCACACAATAGTAATTCCTCTGATTATGGAGGCAGAAGGAAGAATGAAATAGTTCCTTATTCCTAAGAAATGTAGAGAAGCTATTCCCGTAAGGCACACTTCCAGGCAGTTATTTCATGCCGTGAACAAGTAATGATAAAAATGTCTGTTGCGTAGGATCTAACACATAAATGTGATTCTGTGTTGAAAGCTTCTGAAGCTGAATTGACATCACATTTGTTAATTTTCTCTTTATATACCGAGTGCCACAGTAGCCGTGGTTAGCAGGGAAATGAACATCTACAGACCAGAAGATTATAGTTGCCGAAGGATAAACTGGATTTGACTTCATTAGTGCACAAATGATAAGTTTGTGAGGAGTTATTATAGCATTAATCAACTTGATGGATTGGAAATATGACAGAACTGAAGCAGCGTGTAATATTAGTGCCTATTATTCTACAAATTATGTCTTCACCTACATTCATAAGGCAAGAGTCATTGCCACACATTAAAGATGTTACACACTTTCTCCTCTTGTGGAGACATGTGACAAGCCTTCAGTGATTCCTCCTCCTCCCTTCCCCAGCAGGGCTCTGCTCTCCCTTGGCTGCATGTTTGCACCTTGGAACTAACCGAAGGCAGCATGGGAGCTCTTGAATTGAGCTTGTACCTGATGAACCTGGACCTCTTACGTAGCAGTGTGTATTTAAACTTCTTGCTTCATCAGAAATAAATGTTTCATATTCTAGACATCTTGGAAGAGGCAGAATGAGTAGAAATTGTAAGGTATGGGACAGATAGTGAATGGGTATTTAATTTTTTGATTTCCTGTGATACTGCACAGGTATTTGTACGTCTGGTATTGCGGAACGTGATCTGCATGCAGTTCTGAATGCATTCTGCAGAATTTGTTTATTTTCTAGGATATAGGTAATAACGTGTGAATCTTAATGTGAAACTGATCATTTTAAAATCCAGTCTGTATAGAACTAGTGAGATCAGTTACCTTTGATCTGCTTTGCATACAAAGAACCGAAGACTTTGGTTCAAGGCTTGTGAGCATGTGTCTACCTCATCCAGACATGGTCAGAGTTGTGACCTCACTCTGGATACTGTCGGGTGCCAAGCGCAAGGTGTATTATTCATTTTCTTACAACTGCTGAAATTTGGAGTTTCAGGTGTACTCATAGTGAAGGCTGAGATATTAGTTTGGCTGTTTGTCCTTGTTTCATTTACTCATCAAAACCATATATTAGTACACAACAAAACGGTGTACGTATAATCTTCTACTTGTATTTTAGTTTATAGTGTGGATATGGCATGCCTTAGCAGCAGTGTGACTTTGGATGCTGTGTGCCAAGAAGCTGGTGTGTGTGTGTTATATCTCTGTATCTCCATGGCTGCATATAGCTTAGTGCCAAAATCAGACTGGAATTAGAATCTGAATTTCTTGGAATGTGCCCAGCTCTTTTGTTTGAGAAGGCAAAGTTTGCTTGTTTTTTGTGATCCAGAAATATTTCAGCCATATGCTTGTGTAAAAAATAGGCAACTTCCAGTTTAGGCTGGAATCCGAGAATTAGTTATAAATCTGACATTTCAGTCAGAAGAGGATCAGGCAAAAAAGTTTCAGTAGGAATTGGCCCATGCAATTGAAGCTCTCTGTACCCTTTTGGGCCTGTAAAAAGGATGTTTTCACTGTTTGGCTGGAGCATTTACAAGATCGTTGTAACTTTGTCACTTAGTTACTTCTGTAAGTATCTCAGAGTCCAGAACTAATAAGTTTGCTTAAATATAGTCATAATATTCTTAATTTTCTCTTTCCATTTGCTCCTGCGAGACTTCAGTGGACATGAAGAAATGTATATTAGATAAGTTATTTTAGATGCTTAAGGTTGTAGTACTGCAGACACTATCTTAGTTTCTTTTTATTTAAAGATGTAAATGTACTTCTACCTCAAGAATTTTTACTTCAGGGCAAAACTTTAATGGCGGGGTGTAAAACCAGTAGCTGCTACAATAAAACATAAAACATTTTTCTATGACACTTAAATGTGATTAGTTGCTTTCTCATGTCTGTACTAGTATCACTCTGATAGGCTCTATGCCTTAATGTTGGAGGCAGTGACCTTCACAAAACTGTGTGCAGTGTTCTAAGCTTTACATTCTGTGTGACTTCCATAAAAGTTGATACTTCATGAGTATCCAAAAGGAATGATAGTTAGAAAATTGTTCACTTTTTCAGTTTGAGTTCTAAAGGCAAAGATGCAAAGCCTTACTTAAGCCAGTGACATATTTATGCTTGATCCACACATAGCTATTTATATACATTATTGCTTTAAAAAATAGTTTACATGATTTATTTACAAATGGCTGTTTTGGGTAGAATGCAAGGTTTGAACTGATATTTAAAACCAGATTTTTAATCAGACATTAACAAGGAATGTAATGGATACAAAAAATGTGATGAACTGTTACCTTAATGCTACCATTAACAGTAAATTGGTACTGATTTTTATTTTTGCCTTCCCTTACATTCATATGGTATATGATTAATTACATGCAATGGTTCTCAACTGGAGGATGTGATTGTCTTTTATTTCATGGCCTCATTTTTTTAACAACTGCTCAACTGTTTTGAAGTGATGATTCAGTTTCTTGAATGTATATTGACATTCCCATTTTAGGGTTGAGCAGTACATAACTTAAAGCTATAGGCAGCTCTGGTCATCCTGGTGGGCAGAGTTCTGCTGTGCCTGGGCTCCTGGCTCTGGAGATATTACACAGGATTGTAAGGACACAACTTTAAAAGGCAGAAAGCATTTCCATTTCCATAAAGCATTCTTCACACGTTGGAGGTTTGTGCTTCTTTCCTCTGTGTCTTGTTCTGTTCTCTCCAGAATTCTTCGTTTAGTACCTTAATAAATAGTTGCTCTTGGGAGTGGCCAGAATTAGGATAGGGATGTGCACAAGGATATCTTTATGGTGGAGGGAAATTAGTTGCATCAGTTGCTTCAGAATTACAAGGCCTTTCTGTAACATAGCTTGAATTTTAGCTCTTCTAGCAGCATTACATTCTGGGACTTTTTTCTCCATGATGTACCCCTGTGAGCAGGAGAGAAGTACAGGAGGAGAGCTTGTCAGTGGGACATTTTTAGGGCAGGCTAAATATTGCATCATCATCTTTGCAGTCTGAGTTCTTGCTCTGGGTAACATTTGTGTTCAGTTAGCATTTATAAGCACATTGGTATTCAGCTTGCTTAATTAATTTCTTCTCTTTCCACAGCCGCAGAGCCTTGGCCTGAAAATGCTGCTTTGTATCAGCAACTGAAGGGTAGGTACTCTGGTTTTGGTAATTAATAATTACCTTATTTTTAGAAAACACATTAAATATGCACTAAGATAATTAACTGCAAGGAAGCTCAGAAACTGTTAAAATAGTCCTTTGTGTTTTTTTGTTTGGTCAGAGGTTTTAGTTATGCTTGCATCTGCCAATATAAACCAGCTATTCATGGCCTATAAGGTCCTTGGTTTATTATTGACTCATTATATTGGCTGCTGTAGCCAGTGTAAAATGATGTGGTTGCAGGCACAGTTGGCAGATTTACTGCACCAATAGCTGAGGCAGCAGATTTTTGAAGTCTTGTGGTAAAGTGGGCTCTCAGTAAAAAGGAACTGTTAAAATGTATAGGCTAGGATGGTTCACTCTCCCTTTAGCAGCTCTTCATATATCATCAGATCACATTATGGCCCCCATTTGGGGCTCAGCAGCCTGCTACAGTTGTCAGAAGACTGCAAAGTAATGAAGACTAATAGGTAGCAGCTCTAGTCTTCTAAGCATGGAATTTTTATTGCAGTGAACTTGTCATCTTTCTTTTGTGTGACAGACCTAGACACAGTGTGCAATATTAGCTGCAAGCTGCTTTTATATGTTTCTGAATACTTCTACTTTTTAGCCAGAGGAGGTATGAAGATGCGATTTTATTTAACTTTGATTAGAAGGAGAGTAATTGGCATAAAAGTCAGGCATTTGTTTTTTTTTTCTTGTAGTGTTTTTTATTGAACATTGGTGGTAATATATGATAAGTGCAATTGCATTTGTGGGAGAAAAATTCCTGGTTTTTTTTTTCCTGTTTTTTAATATTAATTTTATAGATTTTCTAGTCCAGCTGCATAATAATTATATATGTGCTCCTTGTTTTATGCATAAGAAATGCATCCCAGCATGGTTTACAATTACAGGTCAGTAGCTAAATGGGCACTGTTTTTTTGTAATTGTGTGGGTTATTTTTTCTTCTTTTTTTTTTTTTTTTCGACAGAGGAACAAATTTTGCTTTCTGATAATGCATCTTCCCTTGCTGTTCAGGTAAAATATCATATTTTCAAAACTAAAGATGTTAACGCAATTTTATTTTTTAAATTATTATCTAGGTAACATAGCTATATTTAGCTAAAAAATTAATTTAAGAATTATTTCTGCCAAAACGAATGACTTACTTCCTTCCTCTGATTTGCTTTACGTTGTCATTGAAGTGCCAGAGCCTAAAGGGTTTGAGGATTTTGAAAGTCCTGTGTAAAGTGCTGCTCCTTGTATTCCTGTTTCTATTGGTCTATGTACAGTATCTGCTTGCCTCCTTACTCTGGGAACTGCATGGTTCATACCTTTTGTCACTTGCTATGCATGTTTGTCTTGTAGTATCTTGCATGATGTTTGCCAGTCATCCAATTCTCATAGCTAATACTATGCCCAGAATGCCCAAACTCAGGGTGTATTTGCTTCGTGCTGTGAGCATCACCTCTTTCTATGTCTCTGGTAGGTTTTTTCAATTTCATGTGTACAGACTGTAGCTCCAATGTGGTTTTTAGAAATAGTCCATATAATTGACAAACTTGCACCTCTAATTGACTGAATAGCACCTCTGTGGCTGTGAAGTCCATGTAATCTCCATTAACCTGTTAGGTTGAGTAACCCCAAATCTCAAGGGGACGTTTTCCCCGTTAGCAGCAAAGGCCTGGCTGTCAGAGTGGTGAGGAGCAGGATGTCTGTAAGGTTCTTGTCCTTCAAAGCAATTTTGTGGCTGCTTTGCTTAGCAGGGAGTTGCACTGTTCTCCTGCATCTTGCTTTTTGTGTGTGGTCTATCTCAGAGAAGCTTCAGCAAGCAGTCTTTGAGGGCTGTCCAAAGAGGTCACATCTCATTTACTAAAAATGGGACACTTGGAGACTATAACTGATGTTACTGGTGAAAAGGTTAGGATCACTTGATCATGGTAGCTACTTCCAGGATTTCTTAACTTTTTTCCTTCTAGTCTGGCACTCTAGGAGATAGCTCTAAGAGTAAATTCGATCACAGGAAGAAGATAGCTTTATCCTTTGCTGGAAAGAGGAATCACCTCTGATACACCTAATAAATGGGGCAGTGTTGATTGGTTTGAGTAGTATGTTTTATATTGATGTCAGTGTTCCTTTTTACCCCAACAACTGTATTTTGGGGGTTCTCATGAATTTTCTTTCCATCTAGCAATACATGTATATGTGGCTTGTATTTAAAACACAACTCACCCCCCCCATCTCACCAACAAAATAACCCTAAAATTTCCTTTTCTAATGCATCATTTTTCTTTACTGTCTTAGTACATTGTTATCCTACACATGTCACTTAGATGATAAATTAACTATAATATATTAAAAATCCTTGTTTTTCTTCAATATTCTCTAGCCGGACAGCTGATAGTAGCCATGACTATAAATATGGCTCTGGTGGATATCTGATCTTAAACTTTATAGAATAATTCTGTATTGGGGAATTGTATCAATTTTGAAGAATCTGTGTAACATGGTTGTGACAGGGAAAGGATAACCGTTCTTGGTGTCTTTGGTCCATTTTGAAACGATACTAGGATATGTAGAGATCCGAGAGGTTTAAATACATCAGTGCGTTTTGCATAAGAAATTTCCTTTTTGTTTTGAGGAGAGCTTGTTTGTCTGTTTATTGGTTTTTTATTTTTTTTTTTTTTTTAATTTAAGGGGGTGGTGGAAGTTGGGGGATGTGTATCTTTCTTAAAGGAAAATTTGGGAATGAGGGATAGGAGGAGAAGTAGAAGCTGGTACCTGGGACTTCTTTCCTACTACTGTCATTCTTTTTCCCTCCCCGTTACTGATTTGGAGCACATCAATATCACCAGAGCAGATACATAGCTTGTTTGTGGTTGTTGAACTTCCATGTGGTAAAGCATCAGAAATTTGAGTTGAAAGAGCATGTGGAATCAGCCACCATCAAATCTTTAAGAAACATGGTTTAACAGCAAGACTCTGTGCTGCAGCCAGTCTTTCAGGTATTTTATAAAATCTCCTTGTAGCACCTCTTTATAAAGGTGCTCTCAGGTCTCAGAGGGACATACATGCTGGTAGCTACACATAAAATAACACATACAATCCGGTGCCTTAGTGAGTAATTAGTCAGAGTAAAACTTGACTGTTTCAAAGTTGCCAACCCTGCAACACAGATGCCATTTCAGGTACTGCTTGTTAAAGGAGCAGGTCAAGCAGACAGCAGAGCAAGCTACTCTCAGTGTAGATGTAATTAATGAGTAGGGAGAGCTTCAGGTTTAATATAAGAAGTTGGTTGAGTCTTGCTGTTTTAATAATGATTGGACTTACAACTTCTCATTGTGCAATAAAATCTGGACTCTTAATAGCCACATGTCAGATAAGAGAAGGGATGACAGATTCTTCTGGGAATTGCTGAGTAACTGTGCTGGTGCCTATAGTAGTTAAAAACCAACCAAAACCAAAAATCGTTCTCATCTTGTGGAGATTCTCTGTTGGGTTGTTTATCTTTGTTTGTTTGTTTTTAATTCCTCTTCTGCTCATTGTTTATTTTGGAAACAAATTAATGTAGCAATTTCTTTGTCTTTTACTGGGTTCAGAGTCTTATTTTCTGAAAATACAACATAACTTCAAGTAGCAAGTGCATTATCTCTGGTAAATCTTGGTGTTTGCACTCCTCGTTTGTTAACTTGAAGTAGTGTATTATACAGCCAAGTCTACTTGATCTTGCACTGCAAAGCCTTGGTATTGAATGAAATTTTATTTTCACTGCTAATTAATTAAAATCAAGGGAAAATACTAATCAGTAATGGTTATCCACCTATTGGGAGGAGATTGTAACAGAATGAAGGCTCTGTTCTTGTGAGACACTCAGCCCTCTTCCCATCAGTGTTAATGAAAACACACCTCCTGGGTAACATGACACATGGTTAAAGCCATTCTCCATGTATTTACAGTGCAGCTACCATTATACAGCATTCCTGCTTATCTGGCTTATCACAGTGAAAAAAAGCCACCAAAACCAATACACAAATATATCTCAATAACAAAACAATGCTACAGCTTTAAGGAGGGAAAAATGGAGTTTGAAGTAGATTAAAACTGAATTACCATAGGAGAGTATATTTCAGTCTGAAGCAGAGGGTCTGTCCAGGCTCTGTCTCCTTATTGATGCCTGGTGCAGGTAAAGCCATTTTGTTTAGTGCCTGGCCAAGTAGGAGGGAGGGGGTTAATACAGCTGCACTCTGCCAGGCCTCTTGCCTCAAATGGCAGCTCAAAGCATCTTTTGCACTGTTCCAACTTGTCAGGAAGAGGAATGTGGATGTTGAGACTGCCTCTTTTATTACAGGTTCTTCTGGAATCTTTATGCAGTTAGTCTCATAGTCTTGCTCAAAAGGCTGTCTAAAATGTTCAGAATTCTGGAAATTCTGGCAGCTGTCCTGAGGTTAGAGAGCCTGCAGCTCATTTAGTTAAGATATGTATTAATTGCTTGTGCGGTCAATGTCCTTGTAAGTAGTCTTAACATATTCCAGGGAAGTGCTTTTAAAATTGTCTGTTTTTAGACCTGAATGACAGAAGGAAGTTTGGGCAATTTAAAATTGTGTTACACAGACCAATTGCTTATTTACTTCAACAAGTAATCAAATAAATGTGTAAATCATTCATGATTAACTGCCCTTGACAGATTTGTGATTTTTTTTCTGTTTGTGTGTGTTTGTGTATGAATTGTGGTTTGGTTTTTCTCTAGACAAAACATTAGCAGAAATTTGAACTTGTTGCTGAGTCTTAAACAAAAGCTTGGTACTGAAATGAAAATCTGCCAGTCCCTTTTTTTAAAAGAGAATAAAAGCTGAAATTCTTCACGATGAGAAATGCAGTATCAACATAATCAATCTAGCAGCATTGTGTTGTTGCTGAAAACATGCTTAAATCCCAAGCTATACAGGTACTGTTTGTGAGTGAAACATCTTTCATATAGTTCTAAGATGAAATTACCTCTGAATGAATAGAATCTTCATTTATCTTCAAAACCTCTGTGCTACCAGTGAATCCACTCTTTCTACATTCTACAACAAGAATTACATTATACCATTAGAGCCAGTGCCATGATGCAGTATAAAATAGATTGTTTTGGAGAATGAACGTGGCTTTGCTATAAATTACATTCACAGGTACAGAGGAATTCGTTATTTTGTTTAAAATAGTCACAAATATAATTAAGATCTTAATTTATGTTAAACTACACATGTGGCCATTACCATAACTGGATTAGGAATTTAATCTGTCACTCAAGCAATGATACTGAACAGTTTTCATTTATAACCTTAGACACAGTATTTCAGTTACAGGGACTGCAGCTGTTTGATATGAAAACTGAATTATTCTGTAGATTTCTTCATGGGTTTTAATTTTTAAAATGTGTTCCTGCAGTAAAGTAGAGAATAACTCTTTAGTTGTCATCACATACTGTCCATTGTATACTCATGAAATAACATAGAAAATGAAAACAGAAAATGCATTTCACTCCTTCTTCCTAACATTATGTTGTGTGAGTGCCTTTAGAAGTGCTGCTGAATAAGAGATGGCTTGGAATGGCTTGTTCTTTATTAAAACCTAATCATGAATATATCTTCTTCAAGTGAAGCCTGGACTGTGCCATCTGAAAATAGCGTTCCTCATGTGGCGACGTAAATTGTGAACTATTTGAGTCTTGGCATAAATAATTTCATTCTTGCCTGTGATCTCAGAAACTGCAATCTGGATATGATTTACTTCAAGTTGTAACTCATTTTTAATGAGTGTATGTGTTTGCTCATATGTGTTTTTCTGGGAGGAAACTGTAGGGGAAGAGGAGAGCATTGTGGTGGAGCTCTGACAGGGTGATTTGCTGCCCAACGCGTGTCGTGTGTCCAGCTCACAGGGTCCTTAGCTGGCAGGGCAAAGAGGAAGGGAGAGCAAGAGTGAAAATCACACCTTAACCAATTAACTCTAGGAATAAATTAAAAAAACCTCCTCTCTCCCTTCTCCTATGCCTTCCCATTGTATTTCATGCACAGTCACTTCCATACTTGTCATCAGAGGAAGACACAATGGCACCCCTTTCTTGCAATGTTCTGGGAGTGGCAGCAGCGGAGATGAGAATGTCAGTCCTGTGAGAAGAGGAGGTGGGGAGGGAGGAGGAAGGGAAGGGTGGGGTGAGTTGTCCTGTGTCTGGCTGTGGTTTCTGGGCTTTTGAACTATGCCAAATCAGCACAAAAGTGATTGCTCTGATTGCTTTTTTATATAATTGAAATCCTGCATTCTGCTTATATTTTGAATTTTAAATTGGGTGGGCTATAAGAAGAAGCAAGCCTTACATGGATTGTGTCCTTTAAGCAATGCTGTTGTAAATATACTCCATAATTGTGGCAGGAGGTGTCACCTGCCATGATTGAAATGAATTATAGGCATAAGATATTTGATTAATTTTGTAACAAGTGTCACCTCAAAGCTTCTTATCAGCCCTGTTCACATAGTTACCAATACCTCATTCTCTCACAACAAAAATATGAACTTGGTTGTTCCACCTGATTTTGAAAACAGAGTGGCTCATGCTGTTCTCTGTGATTATAAGGCAGTTCAATACAAACCCCAGGCCTGTGTGGGTCGGTGTGCAAGTGGGGCAGGAAAGGCACTGAGGGGCTTCCCCATACTTTTCTTTGCTTCATTGTCCACAAGTCTTTCTTCCCTACTCTGTAACAGTAAATATTGGGAGGATAGGGGAGGACAGACATTATTCATCTGGTTGCATCAGTTTGCCTCCCTCTCATCCCTTTCTCCTCATGGATGTGCAGAAACCTTCCATCTCTGTCTACAGCAAAGTCTCCCATTAAAAACAAGGTGCACAGGGGCAGTAGCAGCACTGTAGACTCAATGGTTTCAGTCTGGAAAAAGAGAGGTATCATTGCAAAAAGTGTTTTTTTCATATTTCTTCCTTCACTTTCTAGGTGTTAGGTAATGCTACAGCTAGAGAGGCTGGAAGAGTGTGAGAGAGGAGACTGTTAGAGTGCAGGAAAGAGGCAGAGAGCATGTGTGGGAGAGAAACTGACAAACCCTATTAAGCCAAATCTTTATTTTTTAATGCCTTTTATCTGTTTCTTACATTAACCTCATCCAGAGAAAGGATACAGTCTGTTCCTCTGGTGCTGGAGGAGATCCAGCTTGAGGCCTATAGTGTCACCCTCTTCGTTCTTTGGTAGTAGGCTTTTTTTTCCAGAGGAGAAGGGAGCTGGAAATTTAATGCTGTTACTTTGAACTTCAGGCATCTTTGTGAGTTAAATGTCCTGTTTCTAGTTTTGCTGTTACTGTCTTGCTTGCCATTTTCTGGTGAATTTTCACAAGGGTGTCATTGACTAGATTGTGTGTTACTTGGAATTCATTTGGCCCCTTTCAGTCCTTTTTTAAGTCGATCAGCCAAATTTAGGATGTTAACAGTAATCTCTGATTATACTAGAATAAGCCTGGGCCCTTGGTCTTTCAGATTGCTCAACCTTTGATGCCGTGTCTTTGAAGGGGTGTTGATATCTTCATAAATCTCAGCAAAACTGCACCGGGGTGGTTTCAGCCTTCAGCCTCTTGCCCAAAAGCTCTCAGAGGAGAGCACACTCCCATTTGCTCACAGAAAAAGATTTCTCTCACAAGAAAAGCAGGGGTAACTTTGCCTGCTCAAACTGTGTATGTGAGGTACCCAAAGGGAAACAAGATGTTCTGAGCTGATGTAATCAGTGTTCCGTGGCATCTTTTATCAGAGTTGGAAGCCATGGTGGTCTCATACCATCTGCACACCAAATGTGCTGGTTCTTGACATTCTGTGTGAGTGGTCAAAAAGGGAACAAATCCTCCCTTGATCGCTGGGCTAAAGCATGTAATGAGATAAAGACTCAGAGAAATTGCTGCTTTGTCCTATATTCTCTCTCTAGGATTTCTTTGATCTGTTCCATTTTCAATTATTTTGGTAATAGTTCATGCCACTTACTGTCTAATATCAGTTATTGTCTAATATCTAGCATACCTAGTTGAATGCATCAGAAAAAAATTCTGGCAGTGAATATTTGTAGGAATGCATTGGTCATGATCCTTGTCCATGGTTTTTTTTCTGAGAGAAATTATAATTTCCATAAATACGGAATGCATTCACTGTGCTTGAAAAGTCAAAACCACCTGACTTGTTAATGCTAATAATTTCCAAAGCCTGTCAGTTACATCAGTGAAAGAATGTAGGTACTCATAGTAATGCAAATTGCAAGGCTTATTTCTTAGGCTGAGCCCTCCTAATTTGGGATAATACTGTCTTTTACTGATTCACGTGAATATTTTAGTTGAATTGAAGGGTGTCCAGTGGACCATTAGTTTAAGCTGAAGCAGGAAGTAGATACCAGCCTACTTCTCTAGTTAATGATTAGTTAAGCAGTGTAGATTCAATAAGGATTAAAATTGTCTTATACTGTGGACCTTTCCTTCATTTAGCTGCAGAACATTATGTAAGGAGCACCCAAAGTTGAGCAGGTCATGCTTTGGATATAAGTTACAGCTCATAATAGACAGACATACTGGTCTTTTTATTCCCTGGGCTTCTATCTTTTAAAAGATGTAATAGTAGGGTTTTTAAAAAAATTATTTTCTTAGGTTAATTGTATTTTATATTTAGGTTATACTATTAATATTACATAGTATATTACATATCTAGGTTTATTTCATCACTCATCTTAAAGCCAGTCCTAAATATAGGCAAAGACTGAAGTGGAACAGGTCTTGGCATGCAGATGCTGAAGGGGGTTGCTGAAAGAAGCCTTGTAAGGCTGCTGAAGGGGCAGCTCCAGTAGTCAGTGGTCACTGTTTCAGAACCTTGCAGGTGGTAAATACACTATTGGATGGGTTTATCCAGTTTTAAGCCTGAATCATTCTTCTCAGTGTCAGTCCTGGTCTCTCATTTAATGAAGCATTCATCAGAACTGAAAATGACTATTCCAAGAGAGTTTTCTCAGGTTTTTGACTTGGTGTTTACTTTATGGTCTTCTTAAATTTCTTTTTCATTTTGATTTTTTAGCTGAGGGTAGATAAATGATTTCTAACATTACTAGAATCTGTTCTCTATTATGAAGAGTAGCAAATCTTAAGGTTAAGGTTTAGGTTGCTTTCATGTATGTGATTGGAGTCTGAGCAGCTAAAGCTGTGAGAATGTGGTTTACTGCCAGGTCCTCCATCTGAAGGGCAGGGAGGAGGCTTATGTAGAAAGTGCTGTGTTGCAGCACTGTTTTTCTTCATGGTGGGAGCCTTGTTGCTCTAGGCCTTTTTTACTTCAAGTCACATTGTATAAATAGGCAATACAATAATTTTGGAATTTGGACTTGTGACCTGTCTAATTGCAGAGACAAAGTGAATGATAGGACTGAGCTGAGTTGTGAGAGTCTCTAGCGAGTAAGAGATTCCTTATTTGCTATGTTCTGTCCAAACTGCAAATACTTGTCTTGACATTTTGGTATTTCAACAGAAACAGCCTATGGATTTTGTGGTAGTGGCTGGTGCTGACAGAAATTGTTATCCTTCTGAGAAAGCTTTGAATCTAAGAACAGAGATAGAAGGAAATGGTAAATCGATCACTTATGTTCTCCATGAATCCCATAAATTGAAAATAATCCTTTGTCCCAAACCAGACTTGTGCTTTGACAGTATCACAGAGCAAAATTTGTGGCAGCTTCTGTAATAATAATGTGGGAAGGTGCCATATGTATTTGTCATATTACATAACATTACCTTGACTAGCCAGCTTTAGCCAGGAGAAATGAGTATTTTGGTTTTTAAAAGGGGTAAAATGTCACTCAGTTTTGTACAGCCACAGCACTAATTGTGTCTGTCAGATACTGCTTCTTTGCCCATCTTGAAAAAACAGTAAAAATAGATGAAACTGCATTAGAAGAATTCCAGTCAGTGTTTGAATGATAAACAGTTGTCTAATGAAGTTAATATGCCTTTGTTTTTCTTTTACTTACCCTTCTTCTTTCTTCCTAAAAACAATATGCAAGGAACTATACTTCATAAGTGTGTGCTGGGAACCAGCTAACACAGGCAAATGTATTGAGAACACCACATTTGTTTGCCACTGGTGTATGAATGCTTTTCAAATGCGACTCTTTGTTTCCAGGCCTTTTTGCAAATGTGCAATCTGCCAATCCGGGTGATTTGCAGGGCAAACGCTGAGTACATGTCCCCATCTGGTAAGTGTGGCCTTCATTTAGATTACTGTGTTACACCTCCATTTTGATACCATGGCAACTAGGCCTTGTCTTGCTGATAACAGTCGGCCGTGCTACTGTGTGTGGGTTGCCTTTCCCCCTCCTCTCCAGAGCAGTTTCTCTTCTGCAAACAATCAAAACAGTGAAATGCAAAGTGATATGGGCACCATGTGTAACAGTACCTGTGTAAAGTGATCACACAGCTCAGTGCCTGGTGGAAACCTTCTCTCAAATGTCCTAAAGCAGAGAGACATATCTGTCCAAAAATGGCTTTATTCTGCATCCAGGGAATATTCCAGGAAATGCTGTTATATTTTCCTATTGCTGGAGCTAAACAATACTGGAGAAAGGTTCTCTTTTGTCACTCTGTGTGGGAGTTGATTGCCAGGATACAGGAGACCAAAGGGTGCATTTTCACTATTAAGGGTGACAGGTGATTTTAAATCCTCCTCAGGTCCATGAGACTGTCTGGAAAAAAATCCAAACCCACCACCAAAACGTTAAGTATCAGAAGGGTACACAGCCTGTTTTTGTTGGAGGTGACTGCCTAAAAAAGCTCAGACACCAGCTTCAGAATATTGCCTAAAAATCAGAAAGAATTACAGAACGCAAGGTGCCAAGATCCTCGCACTCTGTCCCGGATTCTTGTTGTGTGAGGAGGTTCATATTTACTGATTACCTGGCTCTGGCTGATGACTGCCATATGGAAGTGCCTGTCAGTATATGTCTGCCAGCTATATGGGTTCTACTGCTGGTACTGATATTTTTGGTTAAAGCAGTAAAATGAGGTGATTTAAAAAATGCTCAAAACCAACAGTTGCTAGGCAGGAGTGGAACGCCTGCAAAATATGCAGCTATATGAATTATTTGTTAGTAAATAGAGCTTTGAAATGCTGAATCAAGGCACACAGGAACATCTTGCATGTGCAGGACTAGGACTGGTGACACTTACATGGCTTCTTTGCCACTTACACCTCATGTCCACACTTACTGGCATCTAATGCTGTAATATAGGTCTGAACACTTCCTTCTTCTTCTAAAAACAAGGAGCACAAGAGGGAAAATGATACTGCTTCAATTTTAAATATAGGCAGAATTACATGTATTCTTGTTGCCCTTACCCCGGAGTCCTTTACTGTTTTTACTCACTTTTACTCACTCACCTTGTTTCCTTTCTTTATATTGGTTTAATGATGATTCAGAGAAGGTTTGCATTTGTTCCCTTCTCTCGCCCCACCACCCTCTGTCTCATTACTACAATACATTTCTCTTTACAGGCAAAGTACCCTTTATTCATGTGGGAAATCAAGTAGTATCTGAACTTGGGCCCATAGTCCAGTTTGTAAAAGCTAAGGTAATAGTACATTGTTTTCATTAATTAGTGAATGTTAATCCTGCTGAGCATTGTGCTGATTTTGTGTGCTTTTCTGGAATGTTACTGAATTTCTTAAAACAATATAGGAATCTAGTGCTGTTTTAAAAGAAAGATATAGTGGAACAGGAGTTTGTGAGATTACAAATTTTCTTTGTAATTTCCTTAAATTCTCCAAGTAAATTCTATGCAGAATAGTTGCATACCAGTGCCAGTTTCTGAGACTGTTTTCCTACATACTTTGTGTCTTTTTGTCTCAGAGGCCTTAAGCCTAAAATTGACTGTTTTAAATCCTGAAATGTCAGATACCTTTCAATTTTGCCTTTATTCTCCCAGCACCAGCCCTCCCCTCTATTTTAAAAATTGCCATGTTTTCTCTGAGAAGTTGAATCTGTATCACAGACGTAGTAAATTTGTGTTTACTTCATGCTATAGGGATACACTAACCAGGAGGTTGTGTGCTCAAAGTGTGCTCATCTATAACTGATAATAGTCTAAATTTCTTGTAGAGTAGCTTAGATTTCTTATAGATTAGATTAGTTACATTATGATGATTTGATTTCAATTGTAAAGGATACTGTATGTAAAAATTTCATACGTATTTTTTTATTGAACTATGTAAGAGAATAGGATCTGAGCCAAAGCTCATTGATGTTTAAGGTCCTTGGGTCATATGTTGCTGAATATTCCAATGCCCATTCTTACATGTGTGTCTTTTTTCTTTTTCCCATTAGGGCCATTCTCTCAGTGATGGGTTGGATGAAGTCCAAAAAGCTGAGATGAAAGCCTACATGGAATTGGTCAATAATATGCTCTTGACAGCAGAGGTACAGCAAACCCTAGTAACTCCACACACTGTAGGCAAGAGAGCTTTAGGATTTTTCTCTGTAGTGGAAATAGTGCTGTTCCTAGATTAGGTTATCAGCTTTTGAGGTGAAATGACAGGAATAAATTCTCCTGCGCTGTGGATTGCTTGCTGACCTGTTGCTGTAGCCATGTGTGATTCCCCTCACCTATGTCAAGTATGGCACACAGCTGTAGAAGTAACTGACCAGAAAATGCCAGTGGTTCCTGGGGTCCTACTGCACCCCTGGCTGGCCTGGCACCCCCTGTCACTGTCCCCATGGGCACACTGTGCCTGCTGGGAGCCTGGGATCCTCTGTGCTGCCTGTCTGTGGTTACTTCATGTGCCTCAGTCCTGGTGAGGGAGCAGTGTTGGAAGCACTGGGAGGATGCAGGTGACTGAAGAGCTGAGGGCTGGTCACCTGTGCCTGGAGCTGGGGGTAGTGTGGGCAGCAGGAGCAGGCTTTTGGTCTCAGCTTAGTTTTGGTGCTTCTGAAGTAAGGACGAGCAGCTGGGCTTTTGCCTTCCAGTTTTAATTTCTTTTGTACATCAAAGGTCTAAGAGAAGAAATGAAATGGAAATTTTAATCTGATTTAGAAAAAAAAAATTCTACTAGTGAAAAATGATTGTCTCTGTATTCTCCTTTATTAGGAACTTTTAGTAAGTGTTTCTTCTTTTCCTAGCTCTATCTCCAGTGGTGTGATGATGTTACAGTAGAGGAGGTGAGTGGTTCCGCAGCATTCATCTTAATTAAAATTTAATGAGAAAACACTTTTGCTCACAACTGCAGTCCCTACTCATAAATGAAACATGGGGGTTTATACCATTAATGATAAAGTCTTTTCACTTTAATTTCACTTGCATACACATTTTAGGGAAGCTGTGTTACTGGAGGGAGCTGACTGCAGAATAGATACAGGTTTTGTTTATGTTTCTGAAATAATAGCTTTAAATAGTTATGCTGCAAACAGTGGATTCTGTGCAAATAGTTACAGCATACACATAGCTGCTTTTCTCTTCTGCAGCTCCTTTTCTGAGAGAAATGTTTAAATATCAGCTTTTTGTTCAAGAGGCATCTGTATTTTCTTGTGTTATAACACAGTACCTTTCTGTTTTTCAACACAGATTACTCACCCAAGGTATGGCTCTCCTTATCCGTGGCCTCTTAACCGCATTTTGTCCTATCAGAAGCAGTGGGAGGTTAGGCGAAAGATGAAAGCCATCGGATGGGCTGGAAAGACACTTGAACAGGTAAGTATGAAAAGTGCACCTTATTTCTTTACCCTGTTTTCCTTTTGATTTCTTTTTTTTTTTTTTTAAAAAAAAAGCATTGGAGAGTAGCATGTTCCTGGAACAGATGTAGTGAAATGTTTATTCTGTACTTAAACATTATCAGGAGTCAGGTATTTGCCTTCAGCAGCAATACATTTTAAATTATGTGCAACCTGATGGGGTGGAAGAAAGGATGTTTTGCCACGAGTGTACAACTCTGTCAGTGTTAGTTTGGGCCATAGTCCTGAAAATGGATTGTGAGTTCTGTGCCCTGCTTCCTGTATGACGCTGATAGGCACTCTTTGTGGGATTGTGGCAGGTTGTGGGGTTTAAGTCAGTACCTTTCATTAAGCTTAGTTGTTAATGTTAAGGGAAGCACTTGATCAGAGTTGCCTTACATCAAATGTTAGATTAAGTAACACTTTGCTACCTGCCTGCTGTGTAGGTTTGACTGACTTTAACAGCTTTTGATATTCCAACATGTTACATTCCTTGTTCCCACTGTCGGTGCAAATAGAATAAGGAGGTTATTTCTTGCAATGGTGTTACTTCCTGACAATATGGATCTTTCTTTCTTCCTTGTGTATTTTGATAGGTGCTTGAAGATGTAGATCAGTGCTGTCATGCTCTCTCCCAGAGATTAGGAACACAACCGTATTTCTTCAATAAGCAGTAAGTTACTATTCTTTGAAATACTGCATCCAACAATATGGGAGATATAGGTGTATACCCACATGCATACAAATGTATTTATATAAAATTGCTATTTTATTTTAATGCTGTGTGATTAGTTGCAAAAATACAAATGTGTGACTGGAGTCTAAACATGAAATTTCAGGAATAAGTATTTAAAGGTTTTAAAGGGAAAGCTTCTGTAAGTTTGTTGTATTTATGATTTTGTTTTACTCCTGCTTGTCTTCTCTACAGATTTTACCACAACTTATGTAGGCTACAAATGTACATTTTTATATAGTTAGTTTCTTATTAAAAATGATACATTTAAAGCTTTACTTGTATTTCTTGGGTAACATTCTCTGCTAGAGGAGTGGATGTGTGTTGTGCCAACCTGATCAGGACAGCTTGTCTTAACACAAGAAGCAGTTCTGAATGAACTAAATTAGCATGAGGGTGCCTGTGAGTTGTAAGAACTGGGGGAGAAGCTAGCTGATCCACAAAGAACTAAATTCAAAGTAAAAAACAAGATTCACATTGCCAGGAGAGAAAAAAGAAATTACTTGACCTCTATGGAATGTCCTCTGCTCTCACTGGTTTATTTCAATTGTAATATGCTCTTTTAAATTTTTTTCTCTCCAATAATTCACAATTTTGGAAATGTTACAGACTTAAATAACATCACATTAACTCCCTCTTGCCTCCTGTACATAGGTCAATCTAGAAATGCTCAGGTCTGGATTTCAGTTTACTGCCTTTGAACAGGGAGGTGTCTTCAAATAGCAGCATTTGGTTACTTCTCTGCATTGTGGCTTTGCCCCTTAATCTATTACAAGTTGAGACTAGTTGGGTAGTCTTAATTCAGAGGATACAGAAATATGCCTATAGAAGATTACTTTAAGTTGAATCTTCTGCTTTGATTATTAAACATAGTATCTCTTAATTTTTCTTTCTGTATTTCTAAAGAATTGGGGGATTTGTGTTGGTTGGTTGTTAACCAGTTGTTAACTGGTTGTTGACCAGTTGGTTGGTGGTTTCAACCTTTAAATTTTTTAGCTGTCTGAAATATTACTAAGAAAATACATGTTTTTAGTCCAGTAGTTTTCAGTCTGTGACTTCTGTGAGTCATTGGGAGGTAAATAAGAAAAGTAGCCTGTTTCTGACAGATTAAAGTTTGTTCTGCAGGGGTCCATATCTCCACTGGAGAGTGCTTAGTCATCCACAAATAAAAAGGTGAAAATTTTATCAGTTAGGAAAGCTTCATGCTGCATACATTGAACGTTAGTAAAGGGGGACTCTGAAGTTATTAACAGACTTGAAAAAATTATTTTTACATGGACCACTTACATACATGGACTACTTAAAGGTCCAAGGTGACAATTCAGAAGGGTTATCATAAGTAAAATATTCCCAAAGTATCTGTTTTCTTCTGTGTAATCCCCTTTCAGAAAAGGGATGTTTCCAGCTGCTGCCACCATGGAACTCCCTTTTTTTGTTGATTGAATAGTTCCAAACTGTTGCAGAGCACAAAAAAAGGAATGGGGATCGTAAGCTTCCACTCGTCTCTTTTTTTTTCTTCTTGTGAGATAATAGTTGGATTTTTTTAACACACATCTGCAGAAGAAAAAGAAGAGCCACAAAACACCTGATAAGCATTTGCCCTTGTTACAGGACTAAAAGGTGGAGCATGGTTTGAAACTAGATCAGTAAGTCTGTATGACCTAAGAGATATTATTTCCACATTTCCAAGCTCCCTAAAGCAAGGAAAATGCCATCCTGAGAACAAGCAGGGTTCTTAATATACCGTGTACACATATTTCATACATTTGGTTTAGCCTTGCTTGATTTCATCCCAATTCTTAGACTTCATGGCTATCCAAAGGTTACTCAGAACAGCACGGTTTTTCTTGACAGGGACTTGTCTTCCAAAATACCTGTTCTTTTTTTCTTTTTCTTTTCTTTTTTTTTTTTTTTTTCCCCAGACCAACTGAATTAGATGCTCTGGTATTTGGACATCTTTTCACAATCCTTACTACTCAACTAATCACTGATGAACTCTCTGAAAAAGTGAAGAACTACAGTAACCTCACAGCGTTTTGCCGGCGAATAGAGCAGCAGTACTTTGAGGGTCACGAGAGAGACAGCTCTACACTTGCAGCCCGATCTTCCAAGAAGTCCCTGCTGAGATAAGCATGCTGCTTGGGGTGGGTCATGTTGCAGTTTTGGATTGATCATTGCTCAATAAATTGATTTTGAGAATGGAAAAGTGTGTTAGCTTTTTGAAGCTGCCAAATCATTCTGGAGCAAGAAAAAATGTTAAATACAGTTTTGTGTTGTAGAATACACTGTGCACATTTAAGCTGAAACGTCTGTGTAAGCGTTTCCATTTCAATAGCCTGTATGCCACTTATTGTAAAGTGACCTTGGAAAAATATTGTATCTGTTTCAAAAAATAAAACACTGAAAGTCGATCTCTGATCTTTCTAAATGCCTTTTTGACTAAATTTAATTTCTGTGTAGTTCACAAGTGGGATCCTTTTCACAGAACATCAACATTCTTCCTTTTGGAAGAAAGTTGTGAACTAGTTAGAATTACTAGGCCGGGAATGGAAGTGTGCATTAGAGATCTTAATATTTGTCTGCCTCAGCTAAAACTTACTCAGAAATTCGGTGAAAAAAATGTCTTGGAGCTCTGTAGCACACAAATCATGTGATCTTATTAATTCAGTTTCTATTTTTGTGTCAAAGTAGCTTCTGGCTGTCAGTCCTTCATCTTGTGTGTCTTGCCTCTGCTTTTATCTCTCATTCACCTTTGGTTTTTTGATTATATTTTTTTTTCTTCCTGTAGTTTCCCAGTTTTAATCCCCAGCTTGTCCTGCAATTTATTTAAGAAACTAATTTGCCAGATAAGTGTCTGCCTCACAGTTTCCACTTCCAGTATGTTGACATTGCTTCTGAACTTTGATCTACCAGATGGAGTTCTCATAGAGAAAGGAGTCACTGTGAGCCTGTGGCTGGCATGTCTTGGTTTTTCTACCTCTGCATTATTCATAGTACATGTAGCCACAGTGATACAGAAGTAAGCAGAGAAATATCACTGTGGTGCTCCAAAAACCCTGGCAATTTTGAAGTTTTCAAGGGAGAGTTCTTGTGTAGGCAAGGACTGATCTGACTAGTATTATTGCAAGTGCATTAAATGGTACTGCTCAGTTCTGCTGTGTCAGTTGTACTTGATTCTTTTCCAAAAGCACCACCAGGAACATGCTGGTGGCAGAAACAAAGCTTGTGCACTCAGGAAGTCATTGGCACAACTGGGAACCAGTTCAGGCTGTTTGGCTTGTTGGAACCATTGTGTTCTTACTTTGAAATATGTCCATTTGACTATGTGCTTCAGTGTCAGAACACTTGATGGCTTGAACTGGTTATAAGTGGTTATACAATGGTCATGAGGTTTTGGCTGCCATTTCCTTCTCTCTTAAAAACTGAGCAGAAAGCAGCTGCATGCCTTGGACTGGCTGCATCTCCCAGGACAGGCTCCTGAACCACTTCTGCTTACTCACTGCTTCTGTGGGGAGCCACTCTTGCTCTCTGGACTGGAAAACAGAGCTGAATTCTTACTGCCTGTTTTTTGATCTAACAGTCCTAAGTCCTACTGCAGTATAATCCACTAAGTGTCAGTGTACAAGGGAGTCTTGGTCTTTCATCAAACCACTCTTGCCAGGAGAGGCAGATTGCCCTTGTCCTGCATTTCAGGCTTAAAATTTCACACGTCTCTATGTTGAATACCTTCTTAAACTAAAACCCATCAGTTCTTGACTGCTTAGTGACCATTTCCTCTATCAAACCAGTTGGTAGCTGAGAACCCAGATTTTTCTTTCAAACTTGCTTTTTTTTTTTTTTTTTTAAGTTTGGAGAGAATATTGTGATACATGCTACTTTGAGCACTCAGACTAAAGTTAGCATGCCATGGTGATGGGGAAATCCTGTGTGAAAGCTCAAGTATCTTAATCCAGGGTAATTAAACTGGTCTTTTACCCTCTTGCTATTTGCAGAGCACCATTCACAAGGAAAGATTTTAATCTAGCTTCTGTTGTTTTAGCAATTCTGCTACCAGTAGACTGAACTACAGGACTAATTTACTTAATGGATTTCTAAACCTACCTATTAATTTTTATTGGTCTGAAAAAGTGCAGGTGGGCATGTATTCCTCCTCTTTCGAGGCTTCAGTGGCCATTAGCCACTTTGTAGCCAAATTTCAGCACTTGCTTTGAAACAACATTGAATGAAACTTTCTGTATTCTGGCAAGGTGAGGCAGAGCAAGCTCTGGTAATACAACACCTTGAGTGCTGAACAGCAAGTTATTGCAAACTTTGTGCAGTAGCATACAATGAGCTTTCTAACTTCAGAGTAGTAAGAAAAGAAAAAAACCCACAGAGTGATATGCATTAACCTGCTTTGAATGTCTCATCTAGAAAATAAATGCTGTGGAAGTGGTTGGGCAAAAGATACTGATCTCTTGCAAACAAAGTTTGTGTAAATCCACCTGAGCTACTCAGACTCCACTTAAGGATACAGAGACAGGCAAATCACATTGAGTTTTCAATATTGAAGTGAGAGGACAAGCAGAGACTGAGCTCTCAAGTTACACTGAAGTTTCTGAAAGTTTAACCACCCCTCATTCCTTGTGCCTGACTTTGATAATTTCATTTAAATGGAAAAGAGCATTCCTTACTTCCTTGACTGAAGAGGATTCTTTCTGTATGGCGAATTTGCTACAGAGCTGGTTTGTAGTTCAGGCTGCACCTCATTCTAGGTGATATCTAAACTTAGAAGGAAAATCTTGGCTTTGCTACCCGTGTTGAAAATAGCTATTAAAATCCTAGCCAAATGACAGACTTTGTGCTTCATGAATACAAGAAACCATTATGCTTTTTAAAGTGACATTGGTAGCATGACTAGTGCTGTGGAGCAGACTGGGCTGAGCTCCAAGGACCAAGGCTTGCTTGGCAAGCTGTGCTTTAACTCATTGAAGCTGCAGTCCTACAAAGGACACTTAAATGGATTGCTCCTGAAATGCTGGGCACAGCTCAGGAAAAGGAATAAAAAGTTTCAACAACACCAGCAATAAAACTAATTAAGGGCGGAAAAATCCCCAAACCAACCCAAACCCCATAGACTTTCTCACAAGAGGATTGAGCAAGGACACTGAGCTGCTTTCTCCAAGGCCTTCTGCTGGTCTGAGTGGCCCTCTAGTAGACAAGGCTGTGCATGTGCAGTCTGTGAGAATTTTACTCTTGGGTTGTGGGTGTTTCTAGGAGATCTCCCATGACTAAAGCACAGCTGCTGCACCAGACAGGAGTCAGGCCAGGAAGGCCTATGGTTTGTCTCACATAGCAGGACACTGAGGGTGATGGTTTTCTTTCCTAGCTTTTCAGGCTCAAAAATACAAAGTTCTTACAAGCTATTTTGAGTGAAGAGAGATAACTGGAACTTCTAAACTTTCCCCAAATTGAGACAAAATTTAGGTTTCAAACAGAAAAAGATGTCAGAAGCAACTGTACCATGGATTATCATTCACCTTCTGAATATGCCCCACCAGGAAGTGCAGGAGTTACCTAACCAAAACAGCACACAAAGTCACAAAAGCTCTCAGAGCTACAAGTGAATAGACATAATTGAGTCTGAGTACAAATCACTTGACCATTATGGTTTGCTTCTCATAGTGTTTTCATTCCACAAGTAATTAGCTTCATAGGCAGGTGCTCAAGTTGGAAAGTAGCAGATACTTTCTTCACTTGACAGAGCTAAAACAATCGAGAAAGTCCTGGTGAAAACAGGACTGCTTCTCCATTCCTAAGATGCTTCTCTGGGACTGTGGGGTGGGCTAATCTTGCTCAGCACAGACCTCCCTCAGCACAATTACCTACTCATGTCCTTGCTGGATTTTGGTATCTGCTCCTATCAGAAATATACAAGATGCCAGTTCCAGATGTGAAGGTCTCATTGGCCTGACCAGCA
Source organism: Urocynchramus pylzowi (assembly GCA_013397555.1). Lineage (NCBI taxonomy): Eukaryota > Metazoa > Chordata > Aves > Passeriformes > Fringillidae > Urocynchramus > Urocynchramus pylzowi. The sequence goes on along the minus strand of VZRH01003314.1, from coordinate 1,413,687 downwards.
CAGCACTGTGCACACAGCTAGGCTGTGGATCCTGTGTGCCCTGTGCCCCTCTTAAGTACAGCACAGGAGTGGAGCAACCATCCTACTCCACCACAGGCTGTAGCAAACCAGCTGGTGATTTGAAAGTGGCCAGGGTCTCAACCACAGGCTAATTTACAGTATTGGATCATTGTTTCCAGCCAATAGTCCTCCCTGATCTTCTGGTTTTCCTGTCCCTCTCTGAAGCAAGTTCTCCTTGACTGGGTAGCCTCTTGATGCTGCCTTTTATTATGTGAAGAGATTTCGAGGGAGACATGTGAAGGGGTTTTGGTGGTAGCACCTTTTGCTAGGATCTATCACTTTTCACATATCAGTTATAAAAATTTTAGTACTGAGTGGTGTTAATGAGATATTAAACTGCTGTTTTCTCTGCCTTTTGTTTTATTTCTCCTTTTCCTCCCCAGGGAAAGAAAAACAACCTGGCAATCTCCTGCCTCTCAAATGTACTTAAAGCTCAGTGTTCTGGAAAAAAAGAGGCTAGCATAGCCTTACACATGGAGAATGCTGCTGAGCTGCACTTAATGATGCCTCTTAGGATCAGCTGTGCTGCTAGAAAACACTTCATTTCCTGTGGCTTTCTTTCTTTATAAGCAGAGTGCAGCTCCAATGGCTCTCACAACAATTAGCACCCACTTGTTCTGCAGGTTTGAAGTTTTTGCATTAGTCAGGTTGAGAAATTCATGGTATTAATCATGCCTGAAGTTGTTATTTATCACCTGCTGGGTGAGAAATAATAATTTTGGCACTACTGGGGCAGCAGGCCAGAAGTACCAAATTAAGTAAAACATCTAAACACCAGCAAGGATCATTTCTCTGATTAATGAATTGTTACAAAGAAAAACTGCTACTCGTTATCTGATCTTAGGATAAAAGTAGGAGTAGGAAGTAGAAAGCATTAGCAAAGTCAGGCTCTAGCCTGATGCAGTTTGAAACTTCCTGGCTGGTCTCCTCTGTCAATGACTAACATGCACTCATCTGCTTCACAGGTTTGTGATACTTGGCTTCCATCCCCAGTGCCAACTTTGTGGAAAACCAGCGTTTGGCAGGGAACTTGAGGCCTGTTGTGCAACTGCCTCGAAAGAAATGAAAGACTTTAAGCTTCTAGGGCTTGCCTAGGCTGGAAGGTTTTGCCACAGAACAGCTACCAGCCTGGCAAATACCATTGTGTGAAGGCAATATCAGGCGTGCAGGAAGCAAAATCGGGGACATCAACAGAGTGAAGCTCACAGCCAGCATCCACACTGGGGCTGGTAGGCACCTATGGCATCAAAAGGGCACACAAATGGCAGCTGCCTGCTCAGGTGTATTTCCCATGTATCTCACCTACAGAAAGGGCTGGCTTACACAGAAGAGGTTGCATTGGAATGAGGTCTGTGTGGGCTGCTACAAGCCCAAGCCACCAAATGACCGTGACACCACCTCCCCTCCCTGCCAGGCCATTGCAGGCGGCTGAGGAGCTGGTGTGTAGCAGTGCCCACAGAAGTGCTAATTCCTGAGTTCAGAAATGAGATGTAAAAACTGAGTGTTAGCCTTGACTATGGTCAAAGAACTCAGCCTGGGAGAGATGCCTCACCTCTGAAAACAGTGATTGTTGAATCTTAGCTTGTTGAGACTTACAAGAAAAAAATTAAACAGTGAGAGCTTTAGAGACTCCTTTTGGCTCCAAGTAATTAATTATCTAGAAAGAAAGGACAGGCTTTTTCCATAGAGAGTATCAGCCATTCCCATCTATTGCTGCAGACCTCAAATATGGTGCTAGTTGAGAAAAAGAACTTCACACTGTTGACACAGATGGACTGCCATCCATGCCACACATGACATCTATGGCAGCCAAAGTAACTCCTGTCTACAAGCCTGTGTGCTCAGAAGCTGACTTCAAACAATGAGCTGACATGAGAGGTCAACATGAACTCACCCCTCTCCTGACAGTAGCTGTGGGTTGATAGCACTGGGTTGACAGTAACCCACTTTGCCAATAAAGACTTTTTTTGTAAGTAAGTGCTGTGTCACATATATGTTTTCTCATCCAGATTTTTTTTATACCTAGAAGTTTATTCTGCACTTAAGAAGAAAATTAAAGATCTTAGGAATATAGGACATAATGGTCACCTTCCCTACAATCACTGCTCAAATCATCAGTCTTCCAGGGTTTGTGTTCTCAGTTCACATAGAAAGATTTGAAACAAGAATGAAAATGATGATCATTCATAGAAAATATAAATGGCAGCAAATGGCTTGCTGCAAACAAAAGACCACCTTCTGAGGCTAAGCAGGAATCACCAGAATGTGTCTGAATGAACCTTCTTGCAGGTCTGTGGGGAGAAGCCAGTGAAGCTTAGCCATGACAAATTCTGTAGACCTGCAAAGAACACCAATCATCACCCTGCTGGTCTGGCCAAACTATGGCATCACCCAGTCCCCAGAGCATCTATCTCTTCCAAGGCTGTCTTCTCTCAGCATGAACTTACATTTTCTGTCACTCCTTCCTGCCAAGAATTTGTCAACAGCAAGTCCACCTCCCTAGTCATACATCTCAGGTTGCCCCGCCATACTCTCATGGCTGCTGACATCTCTTTCAACTTTTGGCTACAAAGTACAGTTTTGTCCAGGTTTCTTGACTTTGAAGGCATCTGTTTCTGGTTATAACATTCTCTCACTGCTGAGATCAACAGTTTTTTCACCAACACATAGGATTATTACCTGAGATTATCTTGTGGAAATTATCCTTCATATTTCAGTTGTTACCACTTGAACTGTTAGATAAGAGCTAGCCACTTTCTTTTCCTGTCAAGACACTGAAAATTTTTCTTTAGGTCCACTGCTGTTTCTAACTTAATTCCTGTAAATTCCTCCCTTCAGTTCCTCTGCAGTTTTCACTGGCTCCTTCCCTCACAAGTGTGTAGCACCTTGATCTACAATGCCTCCTAGCAAAGAAGTGTATATCTGAGAATACTGGCTATCACCATGATCTCTTTCATTTGCAGCTTTAAGTCTGTGTTGTGGCATGTTTAAGGAACCAGTTGATGAAGATCAGTAGTTTGGGGGCATTATGGGAAGGGTAAGTTTTTAACTGCTTAAATAAACTTTCCACCATGTTTTGTCATAGGTTATAACATTTAGCAAAAGACAGGTAGGTTTCTGCATGTGTGTGTGAAGACCACAGGCCTGACCATGACTTGAGTATTACGTGCAAATGTGAGTGCAAAGGTCTTGCTGTTGTGCCAAAGCACATTTGTGGCAAAGCCCAAAGCCACTGCTGTGGAAGAAGCTGCCTGTCATCTGATGGAAATGCTTTTGACACACACAGGACAGCTCCTGCAGACCTGTTTCTATGGAGGCGCTTTCATTTGGTTCAGTGCATCTTCCTGGGGCCCATCCTGCTGCCCCTTCTCCCTGATATCCTTTGTGATTCCCCTGCCCTTTCTCATGCTTCAGGGTCTTCCTGCACTGAGAAAAGGAAGGGTCCCACTCCTGGGAAAGGTTTTCACACCTGTGGACTCTATTCCTCCTTCTGCTTCGAAAGAGATTTCTTGTGCCTGTAAAATCCCTTTAGTGTGAGTAGAGAAACAAACCTGCTTTCAAGGACTTGTTTAGGCATAGAGAACCATCCTACAAGCTTACATCCTGCTGCTCTCTGTATCTATGGGAGTCCAAAAGCTGCTGCCACAGGAAACACATTTTGTTTCCAAAAAATTAAAATGCCTAAAATTTGCTTTCTAACTCAGTAATCACAAACAATTGCAATAACATGGTAATTGGTGTTAACTAGGATTTTTTAAATCTTGGCAAAATTCAACAGTGAAAGAATGGGAAGTGAGATTAAAACTCATACAGATAATGCAGTTCTCTCAAATTTCATTGGCATTTATGTCTTATAACAGTAAAAAATTATCAATGTAGTCATAAACTCTGATTTAATGAGAAGCAGACTGAGAAAAGCTTGGAAGGGCAAGGAGAAGATTCTTCACTCCCGAGGGAGTTAAAAGTGCAAAATGCTTAAAAGAGGCATCCAAAAGAGGAAAAACTAGGAGCAGCAAGAGAATGGAGCTCCCTTCCAGTGCTTAGCTCAGTGAGTTTGTCAGTGCATTGTCCTTCTCACCGCAGTGATTTGGAGCCATCTCTTGCACTGAAGTCAACAGAAACTATTTGATGCATCTTATTTGAAATGTCAATGATCTGCAATCAAACGAGTGATTTCCAGCTGAAGATTATGAAATACTTGGTGAATTTAACCAACTGGATGAGTCACACAGAAAAACCTGCCTGACATAAGAGTGAGTCAAGCCACAGCAGTTGCAAGTAATTTGTCCCAAATGTGAGCAGGGCAAAATCTAGAGTGGGAGGCTGAAGGCTGGTTTCCCAGCTCCACGCTCCAACCACCACACTGCATTCTTTGCAGCTTTTTTAACCACAACAGCCTCTGAAAATCACTCTTCAAAGGCATTTCTTGGTAGTAATAAATGAACCATCAAAACCTAAACAAAGAACCCGGCAGTTGAGATGATGCAACTTAACAAACAGAAATGACTAAGATTGCCTTGTCCTCTGCTTATTTCCAAAAGAATAAAGCCCAAGTCATTTATAAAGCCCTCCCCCTTCCCCTCGCAGCCCCTTGGGAGTCACCCAGGAGACAGCACCACTTTCTTCTGCTTCCCCATCTTTAAAATATATTCATTCCAGTTTTCAAATTGCTATTTTGTAGTGCTAAATCTCTACCCACACTAATTTCTCCAGGTCAGAATCTGACCCTGATTTGAACAAAATCTGGAGTCAAATATTCACACCAGAATGCTTTTGCCTTGCTGCATGTCAGATGCCATCTCCCTGCAAATGTTTCACACACCTTGGAGTGCAGCTTGTGGAACTGATGAGGTGAAGAGCACTGCAGAGCAGCTCTGTGCTGGTAATCACAGGACTGAAGAAACACATACATCATCTGCCACATAGGTTGGCATTTCAAGTAAAAAACCTTCACAATGTGTAAGATGTTGGACAAATGATGGCCATATGCATGTTTGTCTCTGTGCAGATGTCTTTGCATTCTCAGCTAGGAAAGAGCTGAGGTAGGCTTTTTTTTTGCAGACAGTTTAATATTAGTGACACAGTTTATGTCCTCTGCAAAAACAATAATGGAGGATAAGGTGACATAAATTATTTGCAAATCGTTTGACATATGCAGGGCATTGTCCTTGCAATAATCACCATCAGTCTGTCAGTTTAAGATATGAACCGTGCCACTGCCATTTTATATCATTGTGTTAAGCTTTCACATGTTGTAATTTTACAGATTTGTTCTTTGGAGAACGCTGCAACACAAATCAAATTGTATTATGTTCAGTTATATGCTGTGTGGAGCACCTCCCTGCAATTAGGGGTGGGGAGAGATGAGGAGCAAGCAAACAATCCTAGATAAGAGGCAGCTCCTCAAAAGTTTGGGTATTTCCTAGATACCATTACTCAACTCTCACAGTCATTATTCAGAGCAAGAAGAATTATTTAAATTCATGCTAACATCAGTTGCTGGCTGCATGAACAAAGTGAGCACTGGAAAGCACCATACTGACAGATTAATTTAAAACACCCTTGTCTGTTTTGTTTTGCTATAACAGTCAGGCACAACATTTGATTCTTATGAATAATGTGGGCTTTTCTAAAGTAAATAAAATGATTTCAACTCACAGAAGACCCCTTCGAGACGCGGTAGGTACTGGTAGTATTAACTCTGCTTCCACAGATGTGCAGAATGGTTCTGGAATAGCAATGACCTCAGCATTGTCTCTTATTCCTGGCAAATTAATTCCTGTGGTATAGTTTAAAAAAAGGCCTAAAGCTGACCACTTATTTTTAGTCTTTTGTTTTTAAATTTGAACTGCAGATTACCGTGGGAGTTCACAAATGCATTCTAAACATATTCAGTGCCAGACACCTTTGATTAACCATTTGAGAACTGTAAGTGTGCTTAATTGGTAAAGGACTCAGTGGGAAATACTGTAATATACATTCTGGAGTATCACATTTCAGTGATTTTTTGTACTATATTTTGAATGGAGAAATGTGATTTGTTTTCCCCTGGGAAAATTCCCCACATTCAGTTGTCAGCAGAACAGAATCTTTCTGTTTCCAGTGAGCCCTTAAAGCAGAAAGATTTATTGCACTTACACCCTTGAAAGAACATATCTTTTTCTTTGAAGGCAGCCATTATCACCATCCCATTTTATATCTTTTCTGATAAGTGCAGGCAGTAAAGCAGATAAACTCCTTGCATACCAATTAAAGACACATGCACACTAGGACACTGTATACTATCAGAGATGCTCAGAGTAATATTCTTCCTTGCACAGTAGATATATCTAAGGAGTTTGACTTTTATTATTCTCAGCTTTGCACCTCTGACATTTCTAAAACCATGGAGGAAATTAATGAATTCTCACTCAAGGCTCCATCGTCTAATCTTGCACCAGTGCTCATGAATTATGGAAAATGACATATCAGCTGATGACGTACAACAGGCTATTTTAAAACTACTCTTTTTAACATAACCTGGACCATGAAAGGTTCATCACTGAATTTCACGCAGCCACCTGACAAAATATTGGCCTCATGTTAATTGATACCTTAATTGATACCTTGCCTCACTTCCTAGCATCCAAAACACTTTGTTCTATGCACAAAACATATGAAATCGAGACCACTGAACCTCAGAAAACCTCCTTTTTAATTTTTTTCCCTAATGCTCAGGTAGGATGCCGAACCTGCAGCCCTAACTCTTGGCAACCTGCCTTGGAAATTTCTGTTTTGAAATCTCCACATGGAAACAAGAGCTCAATAATATTTTAAAGTTCTTAAGCACAACCTCCTCCATCTACCTATGAAACTGCTGCTTCTTCAAGTGCCTTTTCCCAGGCAAAGAGAAAGGCCTCTGCTCCCTCCGAGCAATGAGACTCGGGGGATTTGTGTGAGGACACTCTTCCCCCCAGCTGAGGCCACTGGAACACCAAGCTGTAAGGACTGGCAGCAGCTGCCAGCCCCAGGGCTGACTGGTAAGGTGGCACTTGGCAGTCAGGAGCCACCCTGTCCCAGATGCCCTTGGCTAGGACATGTCCCACAGCTTTCTGTCCCGGTTGGAGTGGGAGCCACTCCACTGGGTTTCTTTCCGAGTAACTGAAAGCCTCCAAACATTTCCAGAGGCAGACAATGCCAGCAGTGCCAGTCTGCACTGGAGGAGTGCTTTGGGCAGCCCTGCAGGGTTGGAAAGCCATCCAGCAAGGGACTGCCCCATGCTCCTACAGCTGGGACTGCTCCAGGCTGCTCCCCAAGCACCACACAACCAACGAGCCACACACCCTTAGCTTCCTTCTCCTTCTGTGCTTCAATTTAAATCTATATATTTACTCAGGACAATTTTGTTGGATAGAAAATGATCTGTCTGCATTATTATCTGTGAACTTATTTTTACCTCTCCAAGAATCTCACCCAGGGTTTTCCCTGAAGAGCAGTGTCTCAGCACAATGACTTCATTGTGCACAGTGGCTAGACACCAGTTTTCTGTCAGGGTTCCCCTTAGATAAGAAACTATGGAAAGCAATACATCTCATTCAAAAGATCTGAAAAAGTTGAAGATACAGAAAGCACTAATCAGTAATTAATACAAATAAAAGAAACAATCTTTCATGTATGTGGTAATAATAACACTCTGGAGTTTGTTCTAATCCATCTTTTTGTCAAATGAAGCACCAGGGAATTTGTCTGCAACAATCAGTATTTTCAGCGCTTCTGCTTTGATTTGCAATAGGGGGTTTAAGTCCTGTGTTAACACAGGACTAAAAATAAATAATCAAAGAGAATGGTTTTAAAATCAATAATCAAGGCTTTAATATGCAGAGGAGTTCTGCTATACTTTTATACCCTGCTTACAAGTCAATTTTCCACATTAAGAAGCCCTCTTTTCACTTTATACAGAAATTGCAAAAGCATGACAATATCCCATTGCACAAACCCTGACAGTGCCCTTTCTTCCACATTAAACCACTGAGAACAGCTGGAATAAGGGACTTCTACCCTTTCTCTCCAGAGAAACAGTGTCTTCCAGAACATCAGGCAGTCTTGAAATTCCTTAAATAGCCCTGTATTCGTTATATTTAATGACAATTACACAAGTGACTTCGTGACTGCAAATATGATTCATTACTCTGCAGCAGAAGTAATACCTCTAATAGACTATGCATTGACCTAACCCAAAATAGCTGCTGAAGAGCAGTTTTTGCTGAACTGCTCCACGGATAGATTTTTAAATTATTATAATTTCATATAAAAAGAACAGATTATCCTGCTGTGTAATTATTTAGCACTACTCCTAAATCTTCATGTAAACTAAATTTCAAATGTGGACAGCCATAAGCAATTAGGAGGTTTTAGGAATGATTTGTCTGAGACTTGCCAGAAGTTATAAAGCCCTATTTCAAATGAAACAATTTGCATTCAATATTTGGTCACCCTTCAGCTCCATTATTGCAATCACTCTTCAAGTTAAAAAACAAGAAAAAGACAAAGAGGAAAAGAGAAATTGAAAAGCAATTTTTCCTACTGGGTAATGTGAGTTGAAATCAGGTATTTTCAACCCTGGCAGACCTGAGGACCCAGCTCCAGCTCCCTCCCCAGTCTGGAGTAATGCAGAAAGCATAACCCTGCTGAGGACAGCACTATGCCAGGGACTGCAAGCCCATCTTTAACAGAAGGATGCTGCCCTGCTATTGATTTTGATGCCCACACAGTGCCAAACATCAGGGCTTCACTGCAGGGTTTCCTTTCTAGGAAGCCTAGAAATGATCTCAAAAGATGTGTCCACTTCCCTACATGAAGACATGGCTATTTCATTGTGCACTGTCACTGCCCTCCTAGGAATGGACTGCTCACAGGCCTGCACTCAACTTCTTCAGGTCACCCTCAGCATCCCAAGCAGACTTTCAAAGCAGGATGTTTGACACAGCCAGATCCATGCCCTTGCTAGGGAAGCAGATTAGGAAAAAAATCTGAGTCTCACTCCGTCCCTCTCCCTGCTGCCAACAGCAGTTTATCTGTGAACTTCAGAGAGCCCAACATTTCATCTGTATTGCTCAGGATTTCTGCAAGCCAGGCAGCCAGGTATGCTCTAGAGGGAAACTCAACTGTACCAGCTTTCAAAAGAGGCCACAGAAATACCCCATTGCCTTCACACAGATGATACTAAACACATGTGCACTAATCTTTCAGTTTCTCTTTTATTCCTTTTTGTAGCAGATGCTCTGTGCAACCTTCCAGACAACAGCTGCTGCCAAAGAGGAAGGCTGGGGTGCCTGAGCTGTGCTCACTACAAAATTATCCAGGTGGGTGCTCTCAGCTCAGCTTTAACATTTTTATATTTTTTTCAGCTTCCTGTCCAAGTGCTGTCCCTGTTTGCTTGATTAGAGCAATAGCAATTTAAACCAAACCTCACAACACACAATGGCTGTTGCCACTGCTGAGAAACCACACTGAGGCGGTCTCAGAGAAATCCCAGTGCCCCAGCTCACTGTGCATCTCTATTCTAGCTTGTAAAATGGCATTCAACAATACTGGTATGTAATCTAAAACCCATCATAAGTAATAATTAAAGATTAAATCAGATTAATTCCAAGCTTGTTTGCCCCTGATAATAATACTATTAATTCTCCAGAGGCAAAAATAAGATAATCTCATGAAAACAAAGCACAAATAAAGTCCATAAAATTCAGAGGAAATATTTCCAATATTAATTTTGTAATATGGAGTATCCATTTTGCAATACAGTGGTGACATAAAATATGCAGCAGCAACAGAGGAAAACTGATGGACTGCCAAAGCTGTTTCTCCTTAAAATGCACATTGCTCTGGAGCAGTTTGGCTTGGTGCTGAGATGAGACTGCCTACACAGGCATTTTCAAAGGTGTTTTTCAAGGCTGACGTGCCACTCTCAGCTCTGACATGTGATGAAAATTAAGCAAACCACGAAAGCCCAGCCAGGCTGTGGGACAGCCTCAGAGAGGAGGGCTATAAGAGATATGTTTGTGGTCTCGTGGGGTGCTGCCATGCCTGCTGCTTTCATGTCAGCTCTGTTTATAGACAGCAGTCTGTTGATGCCAGGCAGTGATGGCCATGTGATTAGAGGGTGGTGAGGCACTGGAACAGTTTGCCCAGAGAAACTATGGATGCCTCATTCCTGGAAGTGTTCAAGGTCAGGTTGGATGGGGCTTTGAGCAGCCTGGTCTAGTGGAAGGTGCTCCTGCCTGTGGCAAGGGGCTGGAACTGATTTTTAAGGTCCCTTCTGACCCAAACCATTGTGTGATACATGTCTGTTGGCAAAATGAGCCTGCCCTGGGTTATCGTGGACGCTGAGTAAAGGAAGATGTGCTACTGAGTCGAGGTGACTCGAGGGAGCAGAGAGCACAGCAATCTCCACAAGAGCTGCAAAGGAGGGCAGATTCATCTGATTGACTGCATGATGTTTGAATTAATGGCCAGGAAAAGAGCTGTTCTGGTGCCCTCACTTGCAGGCTGCTTCAGGGAACTTTAGCTGAGCTATCTGCTCGAGTGTGGAGCAAAAGCAATGCACTCTTTAACACACAGCCAGCAAGGCAGGAGCACAGCTGGTGCAGCAAACCTTTCCTGGATCAATTTTACAAGGCTGAGTACCTGATACATAATGAATGTTCAATAAGCTCAAATACAAATACTTTGCAAGGAGCAGGCTGTTAGTCAAACCAACACTGCTCTAACTTTTGAAGTAGGTTTTTTTTTTTTTTAAATTTTATTTGCTATGCAGGCAGAAGAGACAAAGCCAAGCAGGGAGCAGTATGAATTGCAGCACCAAGAAACTTTGGCTCCTGTCTTCTTTGTGTCTCCTGGCTTCTGAGGCTGGAAAAAACTCACTAATTAAATCCTTGTAGCTCCTGGGAAAAAAGGGGTGGGGAATGATTGCTATCAAATAGCAATGGTCCAGCATGTGTTTGACACATGGGAAAACCTGGTTCAAGCACTTGGTGCTGGGGGCACTGTCTTTGGGGTGGGGGGGAGTGTGTGTGGGGGTGTGTCTTAATTCTTGAGAAAACACTGTCATGCTATTCTTGGTGCATGTGAGAAATCTGGCTTCTTTCAGGTTTTCAGTAACCTTACAAAACTGGAGCAAGTTCCAGAGCTAAAATTAAATTCACAAGCTCTAGCAGGCTTGCAGGCTGGAACAAACTTGCAAGCAACAACCTGCTTCCAACATCCCATTTGAATGTAATGCTTACATTTCTAAGCATTTCAGGATTTCAACAGACTTGTAGCTAAATGGAACTAGCTCCACACTAGAATCTGCCCTTCATGCCTCACATCGTCTCTCTCCAGGTTTGCTTTGGTGGCAAACTTCTCTGTTCTTGAGACATTTCCACCAGTAAGTGAAAAAAGTCTCCGAAAAGACAAAACAAAGGTAAGAAAAATTACAAGCCAGCCTAGTCCTGGTTTCCAGTTTCTGACCTGAGTGGTCACCTCCTACCAGCAGTTCTGAAGCTGTGACTCTGTTGGTCCTTCTTTGCTTCATCTATCTGGAAATTCAGATTACAAACTCCTTGGTCACACATCTCTTAAGAAATTCTCACTAGAGAATAAATGCATTTTCACATTTCCCATGAAGAAACAGCCACTTAGCCAATAAAGGAAACTACTCATTGAGATCTCGTTTCCAGGAGTTCAGTCAATATTCTTTGCAAGTGGATTTGTGAGAGCTGATACAAATACCTACACTGAGCAACCAAATCATGATATATTTGTGTGATCAAGATAACCTGTATTAAATTGTTAGCAGTCATTTAAATATTTAAACTAGTAGTAGATCACACAAAGAATAAGAAAAGATAGTTTAATCAGATGGCCCAGTTGTACTGAATGTTAATGTTCCTGTGGTGCTTCTAATTATATGTGAATGGAAAAGCATTGAGTTACTAAATAGTTTCTTACTTATAGTCACCTCAGGCATCACAGGCTTAGGAGTCAGTGTTTGTATGGCCCAAACAAATGGATAACCTGTTGGACTGTGAAACACACAGAGAATCTCAACTGCAAAGCAGTTTCTCAAGCCCATGGGATATATCTTGCTGTTATGGATAATTGCAGAAATGGCACACAGATATAATGTTGAAGCAATTGCTTTGCTTATGTTTAAGCTCTGGTTTCACTACGCTCATTTCTGAAATGTCCCGTCTTATGAACTTCCAAGAAGAATCCAGAACTACTTAACACATTTGGAAACATTTCACAAGAAACCTTCTCTGTTTTAATAGTGTGGCTTTACTGAGACTTACCAAGCACTCTTACTTATTCATGGGCCAAAGTTATTGAAATCAGCTTACAGAGAGTTTCTGTGTACATGCATATTTGTACACAAACTCAGAGGAGTCCACACAGGTGTAATAGACTGGAATAGCAAGAAGAAAACACAATGAACTCTCTTCAGAAGAAAGAGGGAAATATATTGACATGAATTGTAAATATGTAATGTGCTACAAAAGATATTTCCCACTGTGCTGATTAATTCTCATTAAATGGTAAAATTAGATATCACTACTCAGAACCTGTGTGGTATTATAGCTAAATGCTACTTCATCACTGCTACTTAATCTGTTTTTTATAAAATGAACTTTTACTGGAATATTCAAACAATCTATTGGAATAAGTGTGTATTGATTTTGTTTTTCACAAAAAAACCCACAATTTGAACACAAATGCCTTCCTAGCAAGTGGGAACATCATGTTACAGTGAAGAAATATTTAAAACTCTTCATTTACAACCCCACATATCTAAACAGCCAGCATTAGGACATGGAATTTATTTTCTCTGTTCCAATTTAAGCCTTTCCCCCCCTTTTTATATGTCATGGCTCCAGGGCTCTTCACAGCAAGGCTCTGCAGAGTCAGAAACAAATCATTGTTTGCAGTCAGTATATTCAGAGGTCTTGCTCCTATTAAGTCTGACTTAAGAGCAGGGTCCAAGTGCAGATCAGCACTTGATCAGCTTCCTCTTTCAGCTGGTACTCCGAGACCATCTGAGAGTCCCTGCAATCCCCACATATTCCCTGAATTAGGCTATGTCCATAACGATACAGGGCTGGTGCTGACTCCCTTTTCATTCCCAGACACCCTTATTACATGCTCCCCTGGCTACAAATAAATTCCTGCATACTTTCAAGCAATCCAGGGCTGATTTATTCAGTGCACCTGCACGAGACTTGAGGGAACACGCTGCACCGCCCAGTGCCTCCCAGGCGCAAACATTCCCTCTCAGCCTTCTTGGTCATGACCCTGATCCTTCTCTCTCAGCTCTGCAATGCATATCTGAAATGCTTCTCAGGGAAACGTGTCCAAAGGGTGCTGGAAGAGCAGCGGGGAGATGGGGGCAGGACGCCACCGCTGGCTCCGGTGGCATCTGCTGCCGTTTGCGCTGCCTGGCCCCTTGGTGCGCTCTCCCGGCCACGGGAAGTGTCATGGCTTTCACAGCACGTCAGCAGGTGGAAACTGTGATACATATTCAGAAAGAAGGCAGGAAACTGGCAGCTTGGGAGAGAAGCAGCACTATGGCAGGCATTATGGTTTTCTGAAATGAAAGCTGGTGTTTCCATGCCACCTTCAAAAAAGTAGAAGTGTTCTGGAAATCTTACAAGACAAGTATCTGGATCTTTCTTTCCTACATTAGGATTTTTGTCTGGATAAGTCAGAGAGGAATTCCCTTTGAGTTACACAGAAAACCAGGTAAAATGAGAGGCCAATGGTCTCCCTGTACAGATAACACTTCAGCTAGTGTACACATGCACAAGGGCACTGCTCCAACAAAGGAAGCAATAGGATCTGTCAGGCCTTCTTTGGACAACCTAGATTAATTTGAAGACTAATCATATCTATGTATTTCAGGCACTGTTCTCTTCTCCAATCCTTTAAACAAGGAAACACTTATTTCCTAAGATTCTGGGGTCAATTTTGGTACCCTTCTGACACCTCAAATCCTCTCAATGTGCCTGCTGCTGCTAAGCTAAATGGTGGTATGAGGTAATTTATTTGGGATCAGGGTTAAAGTGTTAATGAGAATACCACATTTCTCTGAAGCTCTGCAGAACTGAGAGCAGCATTCTCAGCTGAGAGAAAGAAAAAACCAAATTCTCAGCACATACTAGAGCCAAGAAGCATATGGAGCCATTTTAGTCCATGGTTGCATAGCTTCTTCTCAGGTTTCAGTGGAGTAAATCTGAAGGGCAGTTTGAATCCTAACATATGTGCAGGAAGTCCCTGCATTCAGGATTACTATAAAAGTAGGTTAACTGGAGCCCTTCTCCAGTGAGGTGCTGAGAGCCCTCAGCTCTGCTTGGAGTTTAGAGCACTGGTATGTTTAGCACCTTGAAGGATTAGGCTTCTAAATGTTTCTTCTGCTGATAGCACACTTGCTAGGAGGATTGATTTGACAAGGGTAGCAATGTATGGCCATTAAATTGTTTGCAGATTTGACCTATCTGTCTATAATAAGAAATAATATCTGAAGTGCCATAACTCTGTCAAACATTTGAAAGGAATACTTGTTTTAAGATTGAATGCATTATGTAATCTCATAATGTCAGATTAGGACATAAAACTATGGAACATGACACAGAGCAGCATTACAAGACATACTAGGTCAGAAACCGTATAAACAATTTCTTCTGGACCTCTCACATGTTATCAGTTTGAGAAGTGACTATGATGCATTTCAAATTTCTTCTGGCAGCTGAAGACAAAATGATGTGGCAAAAAAAGTGACTGGAAATATCATCCAGGGGCTCTTGAAAAATAATTTTTCTATGGCAAAACAGTACAGACCTGCAGATTTTGTCCTGATGTGAGAGAACCTATGGGAAAAATGGGAAGAGAGAAAGAAGAGCAGAACTATCAAAATCAAGGCAAAGTAACAGAGCTTAGTCCTGTGTGCCAGTAACTGAACCATAGTTCCCAGTTAACAGCCCCAAACCAATTAATAACAAACTAAATGTAAAAATCTGTTACCTATAACCAGTACAAGGGCTTAAGAGTCTCTAACACTTATGCCTATGACTTCATAAGCACCACTTTTCTCCATTTGGATTTATTTTTATTATATGCTATTTGCCTGGGTAAGAGACTACCTAGGCAAGAAAAATATCTTTCACTTTGAAAGATGCATTTGGTTTCTTTTAAGTATGAAGAACTTTGGAATTTGGGGAAATAGAAAAGCAAAATAAATTCCCGCAAACTAAATCTAAAATTGAGACAGATATAAAAAAACAGAGCTGAGAGGAGAAAAGGAAATAAACCAGCAATTAAATAAACAGTGATAGTTTTTTCTGAGAGTCATAATAAAGAAGAATGATTTTAGCTTTCCTTGAGTGACAACTAGTAGAAAAATAGGTAGCAGTTAAAAAAGTAACACTGAACATGCTAGGCTGGTGAACATCAGCAGGCATTGCTTTTTCTGTGATTTGCCTTTTATGTTTAATCTTCATAATTTTTGTGACCTTATTTAATTCAAAGTGTGTATAAATGTACATATATATATATAAAAGTATATATGAATGTCACATACAGCATTTTTGTGAATTATAATTTAATTGAGCTGAAGCATATGGTGGGCACCTTCAGCAACATCTGCCTTGGCCAGTGCAGGATAACAGCCCACAAATCAGTGGTTGAAAAAGTCATGATTTTCACTCTCACACCCCACCTGCACCAACAAACACAGCTGAGAACAGCAGAGGGGTTACAGTGAAGCTGTCCCAGGGTGCAGACCAGCTTTCCCTCACCTCTTGTTTTCCCTCTGCAAACAGTGAGCGGTGAAGGGACCACAGCCCTCCAGAAGATCTCAGGAATGAAGGGTCCAGGCCTGTCAAAGCAGCACTAGTGTGACACCCCTTCATGAAGGAAACTGGGGTACAGCAGGGAGGTGGCACCCGGATACTGCCTCTGTGGTCCTGCCCTGATGCTGTGCCTCGGGGAAGGGGTGACAGAAGATGGATGCCAGGATACGGCTCTGGCGGGGAGCAGCTGAGCAGACTCCGGGGTTTTGTCTCGCTTGCCTTGGCACAGCCAGCGCCAAGCTGGTCCCGCACCCCGGGAGCCAGAGTTTTAGTGAGAAATGTGCCAGTGCTGCTCCGCTTGGCACAGCGGATTTTGAAAGGCTCGTCTCCCTCAGTGAGCCACGTGGGCATGTGAAGAAGCATGGGCACACGCCGCACATGAGGACACAGGAGCTGCGAGCTCTCTGCGCTTCCCTGAGCACGGTCCCAGCCATCCATGGGCTGTCCCCGCCCGGCGGGCTGTGCCCTGCCTCCTTGCACGGGTGGGTCTGGAGGCTGCGCTCCGCTCCGGCCGCGGACAAGCTGCCGACAGCGCCTCTGCAAGCCTGGCACCCGCGCTTGTCTCAAGGCACAGGCGATGCCTTCCACCTTCCCCCCCGTGTTCTGTCCATGCAGGAGCCGTGCAGAGCAGGGCTGTTGGGAAGCTGGCACCAAGCTCTGCGGAGCAGCCTTAGCCTTGGCAGCAGCCTGTGCAGGAGGCAGCGCTCACCACAGCGGTGAGTCCCCATGGATGGCTGCTCTCTGAAACCTGTCAGCCAGCACCTCCACATTAGCAGATGCTAACTGGGTCAGTATTATGTTGCATTCGAGGTAATAATGCTTTGTTCACTCCTTTTTCTTGCTAATAACTAGCTGCTTCCTTACATCCCGTCTGGTCAGCCCTGTCTGTCAAATGACAAGTCTGCCAAAATATACATTATTCAAAAATGGACCTGTTGCCAGCTCTGTGGGGCTGGGGGATGGGTTCCTGTATCATATCACTCTTCCCTTCCATACATCTCAATTTCCTGCTTTCTGCATGATTAATGCACATTTGCTTCCCTCTACATAATGTAGACAGCAAAGAATGAATTATGCTGCTTCATTACATTAACAGGTAACATGTCTTTCCATACCTATATATACTAATCACTGCTTTCTTGTGCCTTATGTTTGTAAATGAACTAGATAGAAAGAGTAAATACAGAATAATGGCATGTTATGCTCCTGTAATGTAATAGAAATCAGAGAGAGGTAAGAAGGCATTTCTCCTACTCCAGAGTTAGTTTAGTAAATTTCCATAACTTTAAAGTCACCACTATCCTCATAACACTGACATTTGACCTTTGATGTTGAGCTTCAGTAGTTTTTACTACATTCAAGGAAAAGTAGACCTTTGTTGCAGTTGATAGAAAATGGACACAAGGGACTGAAAACAACTAATCTATACATTAGAGATGTAGACTACAAGATATTGCTCACTTATGGTTAATCTCTGCCAAAACTTAATACTAGATAAATAAGCCAGTATTGGCACTCTCAGACTGACTCCAATATTGTATCTGTAAATAACAATATTATGCAGACTTGAACACATTAATAGCTTGAAAACAGGGAGCAATAGCAGATGCTATAAAATACAAAGAATCAATTCTGTTTGGACATTTATTGTGTTAATAGTGTTTTCGATTTATTTAGCAGCAAAGTGCTTTTATTACTGACTACTGCCTATGTATGAATGAGAATGTACGTGGGTGCTGTACATGTGCATATTAGCTGTTCTGCCTGGCTTAAAAATTCCCTAAGAGGACACACTATCTATGTTTTAACAACACCTAGCAGCAGCATATAATATACCATACAGGCACAACACGAGAGAATACTGGTGCCACAGGTTCAGTCATAATTTAGCTAGAGGGGATAAAAGCCAAACTATTAGCCAAACACAATTTGATTGGAAAAATTAGCACTATCAGCTGGTCCTTAAGAAATGTCATGGGATGTTTAACCAGAAGTAAGAAACTAGCTTGGTAGTTGTTTGCCTTTTTTTCCTCTCTTACTTCACAGAGCCTCCAGAAGGTTATGTAGAAAGAAAATCAATTAAATAAAAATGGACAATGATAAAGAAGTCAAGAGAGCAATTTTAAAATCAATACGTTTCTTCAAAATAAGCTCTCAAGGTGGTTGCAGAATATGGAACAGAAGCCTGACATAGCAAGCAGACACAATGTCAAGAACCAAAAGAATATCCCAAAATACTTTCATGTTTATCAGAAAGGATGGCATGGAAAGATTTGTAATAACCCAAGGTCAATCAAACCCAATCCTCTACTGCCTACCCTGAATCCTGGAGGACAGGTAGTGAAGATTCAGACACCAGGCCATGTCTTTAAATGGACAATGTTTGTGTTTGAAGAACCCAGCACTTCAAGAGCCATCCAAGAATGAACTTTTGTGGTAGCAAACATCAGCAGAAATATCACCAACTTCTGCTCTTAGTACAAGACCCAATTATTCAATTTTCAAATAAACACGTCATACATATATCAGCCCCCACCAAACCCTACATTTAAACAATAAAACTCTGCCAAAGCAAAATATCTTATTACATGTGCAATTTTCTCTCCAAGAAGAGGACTGAAGAAAGGACAGACCACATGTGAAATGTTAGTAATTAGTCATCAGTGATGCACTTTGGTTGCTTTGATGCACTTTTGGTTGGTTCTCAATGTGGCAAGGACAATAAAAGCTTATATAGACTAGTGGAGAAATCAAGATTAAAAAAAGCTTCAACAAAAAATGAACTTCATCTTAATGCTTGCTTACAAGCTGATGGGCAATTTTATGAAACCACCAAAGATCAAACTAACTTAAATCATCACAAAATATAGTAATGTCAAAATATTTCACTTGAAAAATAATTGGCAGAAAAGGGTCTTAAAAAATATGAACAGTGAATTGGTACACTTAGCTGTGTTTTAGTGCTGCCTCTAAATTTGCAAACTGTAAAACTCAGTCCAGAAAATATCTTGACTTCTTCTTCTGTGTCAGATTAAGGCAGAATTAAATGCCACTCAAATAGTCAGGTAGAGTATTTAGGTAAATAATTCTTAGCCATATTCACTTCTCATTTCAAAACCGTTTTTGTTTTACTGCAAATTCATGATTCTGAAAACATAGTCAAAAAGATGACTTTAAAGGAATTCCATTTTGCTTTTTGGTGCAAAACATCTGTGTAGTGATATACCATGACAAGCACAAGGCGTGCAAACACAACTCGGAGCAACTGGCACTTCTGTCAGCGCTGAGAGCACTGATGTCATTTAGTATTTGTGGTAAGCCCCAAATATTCCTCTTGCAGCAAAACATTTGTTGCCTACTTCCTATGGAATTTCTGAGCAGGAATCAGGTCCAGCTATATCATGTTCTATTTCTTCCCTTAAACAAGGTTTTCTTTTTTGAATTCTTCAGTATCAAATGCTCTCAAGTTCACGTGTGTACTTAAATATTTGGAAGTCCTACCTCTTCTCAAAACCAGACTTGTTGACTTTTCTTTTAGCTATTACTATTTGGAGGTTTCTCATCCATGCTTATGTTGATGAAACAAAGCAATGTTTTAATCTTCCCTTTAACCAATACAGTATCTTCATTAATTTAGTCACAAAAAATTTGTAATGACTTTTTTAAAATTAAATTTTTATTTGGCTGAAAGGTGTACTTCTAGATCATTAACACTGAATCTTTAATACTGTCCCTATGCTTTCAGAAGCTGACATCTCACAAAAACACACAGAACTTAAAAAAGCAAAAAAGAAACCAACCCAAAGACCAAATGAGTGTTATATTTCAACATTTACATTTCAACATATACATTTCAGATATTTGAAAGTAATATTCCCTCATCCTTTCCATGTAGACCTGTGACTTGTATATAAGAAACTAAAAACCCAGCACAAGGAAACAGAACAAATTAATAATCCTTTTCTTCAGCAAGTTAAATTTCACTCTGCTGAATTAGTTGACTCTCAAAGTTTGTCCCAGGGAAATCATGTAAGTTTGGAGGGTTTATCTCAAGAAACAATTATGAAAATGGGGATGAAAAATGTAAGGGGGCGAGTGGAGTGGATGGGCACAGAGAACATTGTCTAGTTACCTTAAAGAAAGTCCTTTGAAAGGGGGAATTACCACCACTTCCACATAAGATTACATTTTGTCCTGACTGATTATTTACTGAAAGGGACTTCGCCTCAGCAAGAATGTGTGTGGATAAAAGGACAAAATATTCTTCACAACCCATTACAAAGAGCACCACACCAGCTTGGACAGGGAACAAAAAGAGAAGGCAATACAGAAAGATGCTGTTTTTTTCAAGATGGTCCAAGTTAAGGTACAGTGAGAGCATTGCCCTGCTGACATGAGTAGTCTTTAGAGTGGGAAATATTTCAAACCACCCCAGACACACGAATGGAGATTTCACAGATGTCTAAGAACTGCAGCTCAGCACCAGAGCATCTTCTCTCTGGTACTTCAAACACACAGGGTTTCTGTCACAATGACCTCTTACAGCTGAAGAATAAGAAAAGGCCTAGATCAAGCAGAAAAGACAAATGACTGTATGGCTACTTTAAAAATAATTCTTTTGGAGTCAGCATGGAGTGTTACCTCACACAGCTAGGGATCATTTGCTCCTGCAAACTTAGGGTCAATTGCCTTACCAGAATGCATTCAGGGCCCTGCCTTACAGCCTGTCCTGGAAGAAACACTTACTTTTCCTTATTTTGTAGGTTTTACTAAGGTGATTATTGCTTCACAAGTTTCTAAAATTTATGATATGGGCTACATGTACAATGGCTGATGATTATGACTGAATGAGTAGACAGAGGTACATTAAAAGGACTCACACAGTTCCCCAAACTATGAAAGTACAGAGTTAGTCCCCAGTAGGAGGAAGACTCGAACACATCTCACTGCAGATGGAACTTTGCTAACAGCCACAGGCAGATCCTCACTAGTGTGGTTCTTGTGACATGGTGATCTGACTCGTATCTGAAGACACTTTACATGCTGGCTGCATTGATAGAGAGCAGGAAATGTAACCTTTGACCAGAGAGTAATAACAGTGTGAGCTTTTCTGCAAACAAAACCTAGAGGAATTAATGTCCAGTATCAGTCACAAAGTGCATTTAGGACTCTCTATAAATCTAACTGAAGCATTTAATGAAATTATCATCTTCCTGTGTAATTTGAAACAGATGTAAGAGTTTTGCCAAAACAAAAAAGGATGTTTAAACTCCCAGAGCACTAGGGTTAGAACCAAAAGAGTGTAGGACACTGAAGGGTAGGGGGCTTTCACAGGCTCTGATCTGGTATCTCAAATTCATTTGTGGGAACTTCAGTGTCTGGAAGAGCCACCTCTGGATGGGTCTCCCAGCATCAGCATGCTGAACAGAGGCCACTTACCTCCCATCATTTGGAAGTACTGGGGAGAGCAGGCTTATGTTGTCTTTAAAAAAGAAACTGCCATAGATTTTCCATTTTGTGTGTCTTTTTGTTTTCACAAATGATATATGGCTCCCATGATATAACACAGATCACATCAGAAGATTTTTCTGCCATATGAAAAGTTCAGACTCAGTTTCCTCTAGCTCTTCCTCATCTGAATGATTAAAAATCTCTGCTCCATTTCCCAACAGAGTCTCTCCAAGAAGCATCAGAGCAGGATTGCATCTGAATACTGTGGTATAGTCAATGGCTACTACTGCAAATAGGAGTGGCTGGACCATTTTTTCCCCACTGTACGTTCTGGTACTAGGCATATTTATAAAAACTAACTCATAAAAAATCATATTAATAAATAAGAGATGAACCAACAAACACATTACAAATAGTTCTCTATTAACTAATTAAAGATGGCTTATTCTACTAAAGTGTTTGGTGTCAGCTAGGTTGTTTCTTTCTTCATTTGAGGAAGATAAATTTAGCTTATTCTCTGCCTAAATTTCATCATGATAGTCAATTTTAATTTTTTTTATTCTATTTAATCTGCTTTTATCGTGACTTTTTTAATCACCATATCTGAGCTCCCCTAATGTGAAGCTGTTTGATGACCTTGCTGAAAATCTCCTTCTGATGTCAGAACCCCTGTGTGAGCAGGTGTTACATGCTTTGGCAGTGATAGAATTATTCTTTCATAGTCTACAGAAACTCTTAAGCTGCCTTCATCCCCATAGCATCTAAACCCCATTGAGTAGCACACTTACTGACAAGCCTAACATCCATCATCTCTGCCTCGCTCTCCTCTCTTGAAGAAGTGTGCATGTAGGGCAGTGTATGGATTGGGTGGGGTTTGCACTGTTTTATTTTTAAATGTCCCTGCCTCTAAGTGTGTACCTTGGAAAAATTCTCCTGTCACATACAGCAGAGGCTGCAGAGGAGTTTCTAAAGGTTTTTCACTCCTGCCATTATTTACACCTGTGTCATCAGTCAGCCTCCATCTCGTCCAGAAATGAAGTTTATCATGACAAATGTTCTAGTACAAGTGTTAAAAAAGGGCCCCTTTATTCAGAGCATTTTATACTGATGAATCTTCTGTATCTACAGTAGAAAGTGCTTTCCAAATTTAAGATTATTTGTGTACTGTGTCCCAAGTATGCATAATACTCACAGCTAGAACAATTGCTCCTTACATATACAGCTACTGGTAAAAATACCTCCAGCTGAAGCTTCACCAGTGACTAAAAGCTGCTGTTAAAGATCATCTTTAACTTTCTGGCTTACTTGTGGTTTTACTCATTTAGCTTGATATTCTAGGAACATCTTCAAGCTAAGGGGATGATAATACTGATGATAATGGAGCAGTCCAGTGTGAGGGTACTCAACCTTGGAGAGCAGCAGTCACTCTGTTATTAAGAGAGGTCATGAAAACAAAATATAATTGCAGATGAATATCTTGGCAGGGTAATCGTGTTAACTTCAAAAACCCTGTAGAGGTAGCACTCCCTTACCACACTTACAAGATGGATTAGGAAAGCTGTATAACTATCCATCCATGATATGATTATCCTGTGATTGTATCCCCTTATCTCACTCATGGTTTTAACTTCCAGGGCACTCCTCCTCAGTGCTGGCTCACTGCCTCTCTTCCTCAGGGAGAGGAGCTGCCAAGTCCTCTGGCACTCTGTAACCCTTGTGGCAAGACACAGCATCATATCAAACAGGAAACAGACCCACTTCAGTGTGCCATCAAATATACAGATGATAAAATTCTCCTGGACCACAGGAGTTCTCATCTAATCTAGTATGGTGTGTGTTAATCACAGTCCAGTGAAATACCAACTCGTGATTTTTTTTTTTTTTTTTTTTTTTACCAGTTGTGGTGCATTCATAAACCTTCTGTTCTTAAACTCTGGGGATTTCTTGAAGAACTCAGACAAATTTCAACATTATTTTGTAGCTCCATGAAAACAGGATTCAAGTATATAAGGCATCAAGAAGTATATAAGAAGTATATAAGGCATGAGAATGCAAAGAGAACCCAAAATATGTTACTTTAAAGAAAATTTCATTATCTGTGAAGGGCTAGAGTTGTGATTTTTGAACTCTTAGTTTTGGTATTGCTGATGTTGCCAAGTATGAACTAGTCCATGCTGACAGACCTCTGAGGAGAACATGAACTGGAAATTGTCATACATCCCAGGTCCCCCAGCTTTGTTTGGAGCAGGTCAGTGTTCTTCTTATTTCACAAGAAATCCCCATTAATTATCCCCCTCACTCTTGTCACAAAGACGCTTGTACCCTTTCCTGTTGGATTTCAGCCTCCTCCTCCCCGTGCAATTAGCAAAGGAGTTTTTATTCATGCTCCAATTTCTTCCCACCACCGCTGTTCTTCTGCTCTCTGCCCACCTCTCCCAGCTCCTTCCCTTTCTCTGCTGTCTGACTTCGCTCCATCCCTCTCTCCCGATGTTAACCCTCCTCCCACACCTTCTGTGCTCTCCCTCCCCTCCATTTTGCTTCCCTGTCACTCCAGCGGCAGAAATCAGCTGCCCTCCCTGTCCCTGATGGTATTCCAGAGCTCCGGAGCCGGATCAGCTGCGTGGGGCTGCGGGCAGAGCAGGGGACAGCGGGGACAGGGGGGGACAGCGGGGACAGCGAGCGGGGAGGCGGCACAAGGGGCACGGCGGGCAGGGGCTGACCGCTGCTGCCACAGCGGGCACGCTCCACACGCCAGCCCAGGGAATCCCGGCTGCTGCCGGCGCTGGGGGCTGCGCAGTGGCGATCCCTTTGTCCATGAGCACAGCAGCTGACTCGCTACTTCACAGATTCTGGGATATCCCGAAGATGAAAGGAAAAAATGCACACCGCACTTCAGTCTTGTAATTAGCGTTTGGCACCAGAGAACCCATTAAAAAAGTCATGACTTTCCTGTGGGCAAATATGTACTAAAAGCACATCATAGCCTTTGAATACTACTGACCCAATAATCCAAAGAAAACAAAGGAAGAAGTGCTTTTAACTTCCCATGAGCTGTGATGTGGGAGCTCCCAGTTCCACTCCTGTGTTCTGGCACTCTCAGCCTGTTCGCTCTGCCCTGGGAATCTCTACCACAGGTGCATTTCCAAAACTTCACCCTTCTTTTTTGGAAGGAGATCACATTATGGTGAGCAGCCTTGGTATGCAGCAGCAAAAATTCACATTCTTGAGAATGTCTTGCATCCCACCGTGGGGAATAGGAGACATTCTGGAGGTTTCACTGGAATGAAGACCCTGCACTGTAGTTTACCATATCAAAAGCCACACACCCCACAGGCTGCTGGCAGTTTGTGCACTGACTCATCTGTATCCATCTCGGTGTTGTTTCAAGTCCACTCCCTATGATCCTGAGCTGTCATTCCCTATCACACACGGTCTTCCCATCACCCCAATCAAGGAACTTGCCTACTGATCCACTAGAGCAAAGACACACCAGGAAAAGGTAAAATGAGTCAGAGAAAGTAACCAAATTTTACTTTTATATCTTCGTTCCACTAGACGTATACAGAACGGAAACAGCCTTAATTAAGGCTCTAATAAGCAGCCTTTCTATAAAGTCTCCTCTCCTATTAAGAAGAGGAGAAATGTATCCTGGCCAATACCAAATTAATCTGTAACTTTTGCTGTCACAGAAGTCACAGATAATTCTTGATATAGGGTGCTGGGAATCCGGCATTCAGTGAGTTATGATCTATATTCATTTCACCTATAATTTTCTGTGGAATTCTATGTTCTCATGTAATCTGCAGGGAATCCAATCAGGAAAAACATCAGAATTGATTCTCATAGAGGCCAATACCAGCAAACAACTAACTCCTCTTAAAGTAGCTTTGTTGCTTGACTACATTTTCTGGAGACCAGCACACAACCATTACAGCCAAGATCAACTCTGTGTGAATAATCCTTCAGAACTGAACCCTGAAATGAGCAAGGTAACCTGCTATGGTGTTTCTGGATCAGTGTGAAAAGGAAAAACTAAAGATGACTTTAGATAATTCCATGCATTTCTGAAGAGGAAACTGTCCTTCTTGGAAAGTCTGTGAGAACCAGGGAAACTCAAGAGAGGTCTTGCATTCTCACCATCCTAGGTATTGTCAGTATAAGCAGGTTTTTTTGCCTAGCTTGGGTCTTTTTATGACCTTTCTATGTTTGGGTGAAAAAAGTGCCTCAGTTGCATGGTAAGCCTTGCAGAAATATTATGCTCTGAATGGCATTTTTTAACACTCTACAAAGCTCTACATGACACAAGAGGGCTGAAACTTCCCTTTTATAAAAATCCAACAGACTGTTTATACTCAGTACAAAATCTGGTAACTTTTTAGGACATTTTTCTTGGTACAGCCACATTACAAAAATGTTACTTGCTTTCTTTCCTTTTGATGTATTTCCTATAGATATTAGATAGTTTATGTTAATGTTAAGAGGGAAAACTCCCTCACCTTCTTTGGGCATACAGGGGAGTCTGGAACTGACAATGTGTTTTCTGTCACAGGCTTTTTATCAAATCCTATTTTGTCTGACTCTTAGGATATCTTAATACAGGAAGAATTTCATACTCAGCAGCCTGATATGTATGGTCATCTGTCTTCAGCCCAGTGCAAGGGATGACAGAGTTTCTCCAGCATCATTGTAGTGATTATATTCCTGCTTTGGCCCAGCAGCAGCATGTTGTTACCTCAAGATGCAGAGGAGACCTGCTCCCTAACCTACATTCTTAATATATTTCTTTATCTTTCTTTGTTGAAACCTACAGTGTTGGGGAGGTAAGTCACCTTCTGCAGACAAAAATGCAGCACTGCACTAACTGGAAATTATATAGTCACTAGTAAATAGCAAATGTACCAGTGCTGTGATGCATCAACACTGTAATGTCTCTGTGGGCATGTGGCACAAATGGACAAAGGAAGAGATCTCTGACACCATTTAAAGCTCATTCAAAATATCATGTCAACCTACAATGCCCACACTTTATCAAATGGATATTTTAAGATGAAGTCCTGAATGCC
This sequence comes from Urocynchramus pylzowi, assembly GCA_013397555.1. NCBI lineage: Eukaryota > Metazoa > Chordata > Aves > Passeriformes > Fringillidae > Urocynchramus > Urocynchramus pylzowi. Next base: position 1,387,250 of record VZRH01003314.1, on the reverse strand, counting down.
GATTATGCTTGCAATGTTGATGGGATTGCTCTCACCGTGCAGTCCTGTTCTGCTTTGACTTGAAAAATATTTTAGGCTGAGTTCATCCTCACTGTCTCCAGTAATATTAACATTAAAGCTAGAGCCTATTCTTGGCCTATTTGTTTTGTTTCTCATTTTAAAAAATAGAGTGCATTTTAGAGATAACTGCTTCCCCTATAAGACATAGTCTGATAATGAAAACATCATTAATCTATAGTATGGAGACAGATAGATCTGTGACAAAATGCCTTGTAAATGGCTCTAACAGAGTAATATTGACTGATTCTGTCAATACTTAGTCAGGAATTTGTTGCAATATCACAGAATCATGGAACAGTTCAAGTTGGAGGGACCTCTGGGACATCATCTGCTCCAGCCTCAAACTCAAAACAAGTCCAGTTAGATGGGTTTGCTCAGGGCCTTGTCTTGTCAAGCTTTGACTGCCTCCAAGGAAGGAGACTGCCTCTCTGGGCCCCTTCTGCAGTGTTTAACCACCCTCATGGTGAATTTAAAAAATAAAAAATTTTTTTTTACATCTAGTAAAATTTTCACGTGTCACAACTTGCATTTGCTGCCTTTTGGTCATATCACTGAGTGCCTCCAAGAAGAGTCTGTCTTCTCCACAGCCTCTGATTATCCTAGGCAGGAATAACACCCTGTTCTTTCCTTGAGGCTAAATGAGCTCACTTGTACATCAGGTGCTCCAGAGGCCACCCTGGTGGGCTCTGCTGGGCTCATTCCAGCATGCCAACATCCAGAACACCCAAAACAGGAGACACCCACTCTGATGCAGTGGAATAATCACTGCTCTTGGGCACGTGGCTAAAATCTTGCTATGAAGGCAACAGTATGTTGTTGGCATGATTTATCACAAAACCATACTGCTGTCTTCTTTTCAGCTTCTTGCCAGCTGGGATCTTCAGGCCTTTCTTTTTGCATCCCTGCTCCCCTGTCTGGTCTGTATGGTCACCCAGGACTATTTTGTCTTAATTGAAGGAGTTGCTCTTGCCTACAGTGAAACCCTGAGGTCCCTGCCAGCCCCTTACTCCAGCCAAGGTCCTTCAGGAGGGCATCATCCCTGTGCTCCAGCACATGGACTGCTCCCACAGCTTTGTGCCATGCACAAGCTGGCAGATCACTCCCTCCCTGCCACTCTCTGGGCTGTTACAGATGTGGAATCTTCTGGCCACAGTGCCACCACCTGCTAGGGGGATTTTGCACCTCTGAACACAGCCCTTTAAGCCTGGTGGGCCAGCCAATTTTACTCCTGCCTTAACATCCATTTATTTAGGGCAAAGCTATCATTTCCCCTACAAGGATACTACAGGAGACTTTGACACAGGCCAAAGCCAAAGCAGACCACATTCACTGCTCTCCCCACATTCACATAGTTGTTTATCTCGCCAGATCAGTCAGGCTTCTGCAGATCAGAATGGCTGTTCTGGTGTTTCAAAGAGGTTGTCCTTGAAGATAAAATATTAATGTCAATTATATATATATGTGTGTGTATTTTGAACACTGCTTAGGGAGCATGCACTCAATTCATCATATTTAAATAGTTAAGAATTGGAAGAATTACTCTGAGGAAGGTTTTTCTTTGGTGTGCCTGGTTCTGCCTACTAGTTTCTCATTCAGAAAACAGAGAAACAGCACAAACAAAATCAATGCAAGCTTGTCACTAAAAACTGCAGGTTCATACTGTCTTGGGCAAAGGCAGTTTCTTTTGGGGACGTTTCAGCAACATTGCAGGTGCTGACAGCCACCTGGAAAAGAGAATTATTGTATAAGCTTTGAACAGTATGAATTGCAACGGGAATGAATTGCAACAAGAATGAATTGCAAATCATCAGGTCTTCCCCACAAAAGGGAGACTACAGAGATAAGATTAGTTGAATGACAGGCACAGTACACTACATCCAAATGCAGTTGGAATGTATATTTTTTTCTTTTTAATCGCTCATCTCTCAGGTCTGGCTTTTCTTTTGTGTTGAGACTTCTTAATTAAAAAGCAGATATTGGCCTGAATGTAAGATTTTAGGGAATAATTTTTACAGAAAATTGATTATATGGCACTACAGAGAGACTCCCATGAAACAAAGATGTGTTTAGGAAGTGATTCATGATCAGTGTGAAAATGCAGTTAATGCATTTGGGCTACTCTGGGCCACCTAGGGAGCACCTGTTGCTTTATTAAAATAAGTTGTTATTTCTGTTGTGAACTACATTATTTTTGATGATGATAAAAATCATAGACAGCTTCAAAAATGTCTATGTGAATTTTGCCACTATCTACACTCTGAACAAGTTACCTTTTTGGCAGAACCAGGACTTGACAAGCTCCTGGCCACCTGGGCAGAGCTACTCTCCTTCTGCACATCCCTCTGGCCCATGGGCTCAAGTGGGAGAGCCAGCAGGGCCTCTGTGTGAAAGCCAGACTTGCAGATCCTAACAGAGACCAGATCCTTTGGAGCACTTCACGTAGGAACTGTGAGAATAAATAAAACATGAAGCACGCCACAGTAGCTCCAATTAGGAGCAGCAGCATGCTTTGAGAGATGAAGCTACACTGCCATATAAACAAAGCAAATTTTCTGGAGTATCCAAGCCACACTTTTCCAAATATTTGCAGATATACCAAAGGAGAGATTAAACAACATAGGGTGAAAGCAGTAAAATTATTTTCCTTTTTTTGCTAAAGAAAGGTTTAGAAGGAGCTGCAGCTGTGATTACATGTAGAGGAAAATTCCAACAATGTGGTAAATTATTAATTAATATTGATGCACTATCAATCAGGAGAGAGCATTTATGGAGTATTCAAAGTTAGAGAGAGGCTAATTAGCAGCCTAGAGTGAAGGCCACTTGAGAAGGCACGGCAGAGATTTGGCCCAGATTTACAGCGGTGTTTATCCAGAGACCCTATGGGTGCATGGAATCTGTACATTCAGTGGTTACATAAAGTTAGTTACTTGCTGCCTCATGGGGAAAAAGCAAAGCTGAGCAGACAGAGGTTTTCCCAGGTCAGCTGTAATGGAAATGCCTACACTGGACCGGAAGAGGAGATCCTTCAGACCAATTCGTCACATCACTTCCAGAATTGCTCATTTGAGGTAAGAAAAACTAAAGTTATTTAGCCAAGTAAATACTGGATTTCCATTCAACCCTCTAAAGAATGTTTCTCTGTCTGGGCAATATAAAAATATACCTACTACAACAGCTAAAGACTGTTAAAGATTTTGGATATTAAGTAAACAGAGCCACATGTATACTTGTTTTCTACTGACATAACATCTATTGTACAGCAATGCAGATTAATTACAATGGTTTCAGGAGTTTTCTTACAGTATTTACAGCATTAAGATTCATCTGTGTGCTTACTGAAAGCAATAACTTTTGAGAACATTAGAATGGTAATGCCTGAGTTTCAAAATTACCTTTTTGAAGTGAGAAGACTTGTCCACAGACAAAATCTTACTTATGATGACATAATCTCAAGCAATAAATCCACCATTTGTTTTTCTTGCTAAAACGGTGCCTGATGACAGCCGCTTTACTGGAGTGATTTGATTAATATTGTTTTAAAGCCAGTTGTCAAAATCAACTCTCCTCCTTTCCTTTAAACATTCCTGTAAGGGTTAATGCCTGCCTTGTGCAGGTTCATTCATATTTCCTACTCAATTTCATTGAGAAGTGAAAAATAAAAGTAGATTTGAAATTGTAATCCAGATTTCATTTTAAACTGCTTATCTCTGTTCGTCTTCTGATTAAACATAATTTTTTTGGAACCAAAATGTCACGTTATCTTTATGACCACACGCTCCATCAAAGCAGTAAAAGCTTGAAGGTTTACTGCAAAAAGGGTTCCCCTTACTGGTGTCTCAGTGTACTACAGCACTCAGATCTCCTTTATGGCTTTAAACCGCTAAAATCATTTAACCAGAAGCAGCTGCTGGTTGTGTCTTGATCTGGGGACCCCTCAGGCAGTCTTTGTTCAGTGCTTGTGTGTATGTTTAACAAACATGTGCCAAATCATCGATAAATACGGGCTACTGGTTGCTGGATTTGCAAGGGTCTTGATGATATTTGATACTTTTCCATAGGAGGGACATCTTTGTGTTATGTGTGTCAGCAAATATTTTGTGCTAAGATCCCAGTCATTATTTACAGCTACAACACAGACATGTTATAGTGATATAGGATGGCTGAAAGATTTTATTGGCCTTTACATAGAGTGGCTACAAAAATGACTGAGTGACAATTTTTTAAGTCATCCCATAAGTGCTGCTGAAGCCATTACCCCCTAACAGTCTGCACAGAGGATTCCAAAGCCTCATGGCTTCAGAGAGAGGGTGCTTTCCAGAGCAGAGGTCAACTTCAGCAAGGCATTTTCACAGTGTCACACAAAGAGCCCCACAGGGCAGAGCTCAGCAAATGGAGCTGTACAGCTTATCCTTCAAGAGAGGTTCCATTGCTTAAAACAGCTCTACCAAGCATGAGTGGAGTAAGTTTTTTTTTTTTTGAAACCTCTGTATTTCCCCTGGCTAGTCCCAGTCTATCTTGCCAGAATAAGGAATATCTTATTTCTGTTTTTATTTTAAAAAGGCCAGAAGAAGCATACTTTTGCTTTCTATTTGGAACACTAGAAGAAATATTCCTCCATTTTCCATGGCATGCAACTAGGCACTTCACACTGAATTTTTTTCTGCTGGTATGGGTACATCTATAATACCCAGAGAGCCCAAGTGGGAATGTCTGCAGATGCTCCCCTTCACAATGAAGGCAAATTAGTAACCTTGATCTGGAAGGTTGAACAAATATGGCTGCAGCCAGGTCAGGGACTCAGAAAACAGGTGCCCAGGCTAACCAGGCTCCTCAGCTGGGTAGTTGCACCATCACAGGGTTAGGCTCACCTCTGACAGTGACAAGGACCATGCTGGAGTGTGAGATAAAGGATGCACACTGCCCATCAGCACTGGGGGCAGAGCTACAGCCCCTGCACACACTTCTTTTCACATGCATTGCTTGCACATGCCCCCACACTTATTCCCAGCTACACAGGCAGAGGTACTTTCCCTGGCTGTCAGACAGCTGGCTTGACAGAGAAGGCTCCTTCCCTGACAAGTGTTCTCCTCTGGTTGGGGTACAAACAGCTCTACTTGTGCTCTCTGAAATAATTGTTGGACTACAAAAAAATAAGTTAAAAAATTTCCTAGAACATAGCCCTTTACTATCTCCTCCACGCAGTTCATACATGTGCCCCAACACAGGCACAAGTCAATTACCAAACATTTTCCCAAAAATGTTTGCTCTTGCTGAGCTGCAGCAGAGCTGAACGTGCTGCAGCCCAAAGCACCAGCAGCACAGCTAAGCCTGGCTCTTGCTAAGCAGTGAGTGGCTCTTTCTGTCCTGATTACAGCCCAAGCCAGAGCCCCAACGAGGTCACAAGGCTTCCTGGGACTTGACTGGCACATCAGGCAAAGGTAGATGCAGGAAACCTGTGCTGCCCAGACATCCCTTGATCAACAATCATGGGACCCCTTTTTTAAGACCCCTTGCTGTGGTGGGGTTCTCCCTTCCAAGTCCCACCTGCAGGATTTTAAGGTCCTCAGCTGTGAGGTTTGGCTTTGGAGGCTGTATTTTTTAACCATTCCCAGTTTGAATGGAGAAAAGACATTCCACAATGCCTGTATTTGAAATATTTTTTATTGTCATGAACCAGAGGAAGATTCAGTGAATATAGTACCCCATTGACTACCAGGCTGGGATTCAGAAAATGCATGGAAACTGTATTTAGAAAGCACATGTAACTTCTCTGTTACACAACATCCTGAAAGCACATTCTTATGTGAAGTTATTAAACTGTAAATTCCCGACCATTTTTGAGGATTTCCTCTTTGTTGTATGAGCTAGTAATGGCCCTGCAAATCCATACTGGGCTTCTAACTAATTCTCAGGCTAAATGCAGTTGAAGCAAGTCATAATACTAGAATGCTGATACGAAATAAACCAAAGCACAACAGCCTGATGCTTCCTTTTCAGTAGTTATTCCTGTTATCACTTTGAAAACCTCTATTTTCAGACAAAAATATCAATCTTCTAACACCTCTCTAGAATTTCATATTCTCTACTCCAAGCATCAATTTAAATGAGAGTATTGTCAGGAGATTGCCATGTTAGCTCTCAAGAGACTCAAGCTTTACTCAAGTAATATTTAATTTAAGGTTGAAAAGTCTTAAATTATGGTTGGTAGAAAAACTTCAAGTGTTACTGTGCCCTGGCTGGCTTTCAAAGGAAGGATAATCTGTCCTACAAGTGGCCAGGAGTCTGAAGCATCTGTCTGGCCAGGATGTACATTGTAACTAATTTAGGCATCTGCTTTTGATGATGCCTTTTTGAGCTGTTGTGGGAAGCATCCTGCACTAATAATCATGCATGCCATTTTTGGCAGTAGGCCTGTTTCCTTAATTAAAGTAATTTCATTCATACAATCAATAAACACACATTTCCTTCCTAAATATATCTTGAAAAAAATGTTAATTTAGATAGAGTAATAGAGTATTTGGCCATGCTATAATAATATTAAATCAATATTTGAAGGAGATTAGGGAACTTCATTGAGAATATCAATATCTTCACTAATGGATTAATAGTTTGTCACACACTTAACAATAATTTTAAAAAAATCCATATTTAAGCCATATAGACCAACTAACAAGGAAAGTCTAGATTAAGGCTGCTTTTGGTCCCAAATCTGAAACACCCCCAAATATATAAAAGTAGATCGATAAATTAAGTTTACTTTGGTACTTAGGATTTTCTAAGTCAGCTTCTTAACATTGTTTGAAGCATATTTTATGCTCTGGAGCACTTTAAAAATGGCATGCTTTATTTCTGACTTTCTCACTTAACTAAGAAGCTTAACTACCTGCTTGAACACCAACAGAGAATTCCTTTTGAGAACTGCAGAATTTCAGATTAGACCCCCACCAATCTACTCCAAAAAAGCACCCTTCTCTAAGCAGAAGCAAGGGAGTATAATTAGCTAGTTCCTATTCCTCTTTTCCTGGCCTCTCCCCACTGTGAGGAAGCAATGAAGGTCTGTGTCTTTGGGGCAGTGGGAGCTCCCAGAGCAGTCTCAGGATGGGCAGGTGTGAAGAGCTGCTTTTCAAACCATCCCACTTCCATTCTACCAGCATCTCCATCAGAGCTGATCTCCTGCCTCCCCACCCAGGAAAATCCTCTCTTGGCCTCAGATTTGAAGGCACAAAAACCTGACTGCTGATGCTGTGCTTTGCCTGCAGCTTTGCCTTTCATTCCTCCATGGCAGAGAAGCTCAGAGAAATCTTTCACCATAGCAGCCATGGCTGGTGGAGTCAGGCTTTCCAGGACGGGGAGAAAAGGGTAAGAGAAAGGTCCCTGAATGGAAGAAAAAAAAAATCCCTGTAGTTCTCAGCTGCCAAGAGGTGATGAGAGGTACCAGAGCAGAGCCATGTTTACATAATGAAATATCTTCTTGCCTTCTCTGCTTTCACTGAGTGGATACAGCAAGGCCAGATGTAAACTGGGCACCACACTGTATCCTTGCCTGGTCCTTGCTCCCTGCTTCACTTCTCCCTGCACACCTGCACTGTGAGCTCCCTGCACCTCTAGCTCTGTGTTTGCACAGCCTCAAACCCCGTGGGGGTGGCAGCTGTAAGAGTGGATCAGGAGGAACTTCTCAGAGTAAGCTGCAAGGATTACAAAAGATCCAGCCATGCTGAGTGATGCTTGGATGCTCCCACCTGAAAAGTGGACATAGTTACATGGATGGGGCTGCCCAAAAGAGCTGTGCTGGACCAGGAGATAAGGTAATGTATGTCTCAGAGCAGCAAAAGCACAATGCATGCCCAAGGCTTTATCTGTTGGTAAAAGCTGAAGTTCACTGTGCAACTGTGTCCTAATTCTGTGATAACTGAGAGGTGTGAATGGAGAGCTCCTGACAACCACCTTCAGTGTGTTCCTGATGTTTTCAAAGCACACTGCTGTAATAAGGAAGAGGAATAAAGCATGATCAGCATTTCCCTTTTTTGAAATGTGTTTTTTTTTTTTTTTTTTTTTTTTTTTTTTTTTAGTCAGCGTTTCCCTTTTTTTAAATTTTTTTTTTTTTTTTTTTTTTTTTTTTTTTTTGTTTTTTTTTGTTTTTTTTTTTTTGGTGTTTTCTTAAATTAGTGTTGGAGGGTAAAAAGCATTACATGGCTGGACACATCTTGCTTGCCTTGACTGGAGGGATCAATTCACAGAATAAGACTCTAGACTCATTGGCTTCACCCAGTGTGAGTAGTTGGTCTCCTTTTCAGATTCAATCAGCAGAAAAACAGAAAAATAGTTAGTGAATGGCCTGGGATAAGCAGCAGTTCTTGTCCTATGCTGCAGATTTATTGCATTTTTAGCTGACTATAGAAAATACTCTACTTTAGAGTGCTTATAGGAAGCTACCAGAATTTCTTCTTGTGTATAATTTTCATTTATTTGGAAATTAATATAGTTTGCAGTGTATATAAATTTCACAAACTTAAAGCTGGCAAATACATAGTACACACTCTTGAAAAGTACTGTGAAAGTCTCTCAAGGCTTGTTTTTTCCCCCCATCTAAAATCTGCATTGAAGGAAGCATCTGGTTGTCACTCTTAAATCTGTGCAAAATGATTCAGAAATGACCCATTTCTCATTTCCAAAAAGATGACTTAATTCTATTTGCAAAGTGAGCATAAATTCCCCAATCTCTTCCTACTTATATTATTGTAAGTCAAGTGACTTCAGTGCAACTAATCCTGATTTACATCAGTGTAAGCCAAGAGAGACATAAGGGCTCTAAATTTCCTTCTGATAGTTATCCATTAGCCTATAAATCTCAGTACTCCTAAACTCATACAGCTCATTAATTTTTGAAGTGCTTTGGCCTATTTTTAGCAATACACTTGAGCCAACTCTGGCAGTCTCATCTCCTGATCCCACGAGAAGATGCCAGTCTGAGGAATTCAGTCTCAGCTTTGTGGCCACGCAGGACCATCTCTGTAAACTGCTCTCAAGCCTTACTGTACATGTCTTAGGGGTGCCTGAGCACTTGCTCAGCAGTGTAATATTTGAATATTTGCATTCACAGCTTCTGTAACTTCTTTCATTAATAAAAGTTACCAACTCAACACCCCAGTACCTCTAAATATTCCCAAGGGAAAGGTGGAAGCCCCAGAGGTCTCCAAGGAACTCACCCCCTTCCTTACTGCTCTCCAGGTAACATCTGGACACCTGCTAAGTGGAACAGGAATCAGACTGAAGCTGAAGCAACAATGTTAATCAATTCAGTAGCAGTTAAGAGATTGTTCAATACACTACAGGGAGAAAAGGGAGTTTTCACCCACACTGTGCCTTAGGAACCAAATGACATACTCACAAAACAAATCATTAGAAGCATGGTGTCACCAGGATGGTCTGCCCTGCCTCATCAGGCCTTTAGGTTATGACTTCAAGTCAGGGTCAAGGGTTTTAGAAAGCTGATAACCGTCTCTTCCATTGTTACAAGGCTTTGTATTTACATCTAATAATTGTTCATTAAAGAGTGATATCACTAGAGATTTAATGGTTTAAAAACCCCCTGCTGAGCCTCCCCATGCAAACAAACCTCCCTAAAGTGTCAGTTATGGGAAGTGATGTTAATTTTGTACAGGAAACTGAAATTATTGCCTGGCAAAACATCAGCCTTACATCCCTCTGCTTATATTTTTCTCTCTCTCCATAATATATATATTATAATTAATATATAATATCTATTAAAATATTAATAGATATATTATATATTATCTATTATATAAGAATATATTATTTTAATATATATTATTAAATTTATATATATATTATAATTTCTAAATTATGTAGTAATTTGTATTTACACAGTTTACATGCTTTCTACCACTTGAATGATTTAAAATAATATTACAGAGCATTCTTAGAGCTGTAATACTTCAACCTTCCCAAATGCTGAGATACAATTCCTTTAAGAAGGAATAACTTTATCATTCTTTCAGTGCCATCAGCATGCCACCACTGAATTTAGACAACGTTATTCCCTTTCTGTAGTGAAGCATAAGAAATTAAGTGATTTGTCTCAAGTCATGCACCAAGCAGTGTATGTACACCCAGGAACTGAGTTTGGAATTCTTCATTCCCCATTCTTCTAATGCAAGTAGCATAGTATGATAAGGACACATGTTTTAGCAATGTAACCTTTCCGTGCCATTTTGGTTAAAAATAATTGTTTGTTTTGTCTTTGCATAGGGTTGCTATTGAATGATGTCTGCTACATTTCTGCTCCTGAGACATCTGCCTTTCACCTGCCATGATAGGAAATTAAAACTGTATTTATAATTTCCAATATGCTTTGGGGCTTCTGTGGATCGAAGGGACATTAGAAATGGAAAGTATTTCATAATTTTAACCGAACAGCTTAGCTTCACAGTTGTTTCTCTGCAAGTAATAAATTAGCATTTCCTCTTCTAGTTGCTGTCTTTTGGTCTCTGCTATCTTTAATGTGAATTTGCAACTGTCAAAATGAATAATATGCAGCATCAATTTAAACCCTGCTTTTCGATAAGTTCAGCATAATAGTTTCACTTTGTCTCGATTCTGTTGATTGCTATTAAATTCTGGATTGTTTTAAATTCCTTGAGAACATCTTGGAAGTATCAATTATAAACTGTAGGGATTTATTAGAATTCAGCTTGAGGTAGAACACTCTTTAGCTGGAAAACTATTTTCTGTCCTTTGCACTTCATACAGAAGGGGTCATGGAAATATAATTTGCTATTTAAGAAAGTAGAATGTTTAAAGAAGAAATGTTATAAATTATTGTAGAAATTAGAAAGGAGAGAAAGTAACCTTCAAAAAGAGCATAGATGGAGATGAAGAACCACACACAACTTGCTTCATGGTCATCTACACAGTTCATGACTAGTCAAAGACATTGGAAGAAAAGCAAATTGAAAACATGGAGCTCAGAAGTATCAACAATTCTCCCCATTTATAAAACAAACTTCCCTCTGAGTTCAAAATGGAAAATTAAGTCTTCAATTCTTGCAGGTCAAAAGATTTCTACAACGATATGGCTTACAACACACTCCCTAAGAAATTTGTTGTTTCTGCATGACAGGATGTTCTAGTGGGTCAGAGCTGGGAATGCTGTTCGACACTAAAGCCCTGCATAAGTCCTCCCCCCTTTTTAAGTTTTTGTTATTCCAAATATTTGATGATACTCAGAATAAACAGCAGCATCCATAGCTTTTCTCCACTGACACAGACACTTTTCACAGCCTCAGCTATTTATAAAGTATAAAAAATATCCTTATCTCTATGCTTTGCAAAAAATAAAAAGCTTGTTATCGCTGAGATCAGTATCAGGAACGGACTGAGAAAATAATGTCTAAAAGGAGATTAGTTGGTCTAGAACTAAAAAACTGGAATTGCAATTCAGACTGGATAATATTGAAATCTAGTTGGCTGCTCATTCAAGAGTATGGATGATTATCTGGAGAGTGTTTATAGCATGCTTGATATATATTCACATATTTTACATCTTGATTGTTACTTCATATTTTCTGTCTCTATAAGCCATCCAGTATGTGAATTTCTGTCTGAGTTGTACACAAATACTAAGCAACCATTATTTAGGCCAGATGAAGATATTAATTCTTTTTAATAAACATCCTACTTTTAAATCCTTCTTTGACTTCTTACACTTCAGTCTAAACACCGTATTTTCTATTAATTATTCCAACTGAAGTCATCAGTAATGTTGATAAACTGATTACTAAGTTTTCTTGATACAAGCTCAAAGGGGAACCAATTTGCTACCAAATGTGTACTGGTTTCCATTTTTAATTTTTGTTTCAAGGCTGCTGAAAATTTCAATGAGAAAGATTCTGTAATGCTAATAGGAGGAGTCTTGAGTTTCTTACTGCCCTGATCTGGAGCAATACTCTGTTATTCTTCCAGACCCATAAAAAAGAAAGGTACAGCCTTGGCTTCTGGCCAGTTTCATCTTGGCCTTGATTCTAGTGTTGCAGGTGAAACTTATATATCTGGACAGTTATTTGTGCTTGAAATTACATGTCTAAATTATCTGGTAGAATCACTGATGTAACCTTTGGCATAGGTGAAATCCCAGCATGAATCAGTCATCTCCAATATTATTAAAATGCATGTACCTGAACATAAATTCTTAATTCATGGTAATATTTCCAAATAAACAATGCACTCAGTAGGGAAAGAGAATAGGAAATTTTCATGCCAATGATGTATGTCAACTTAAGGAAATGCATAGACATGAGATTTAATGAAACTGGAAAAAAAGTGGCAAAATATGATTACACTTTCAGAGCCTCAAAGTCCATAAGATCTAAAGGATAATATATCAATCATATATAATTATAGCCTTAAATGAAGAAAGACGAAGAGCAGAATGATGAAGAAACTAAAGGTACATGGTAGAATACAATCTTTTGCCTAAAGTATTATATAAGCATCTCCCTTTCAGTTTTAATCTCTCTCTTCTTGTTATACAGTCTTAGTAGTTTTTCCTATAATTTATTTATTCCATCTAAGTTTGCCATTTATCCCCCTTCTTTCCATTCATATGTTTTTAACCTTTAGTCCTTGACTGCAGCACAGTAAGTCTAGTGTGGCATCTAGCTTATCTTTTCTATTAAAAAAAGCCCTTCTGAAAACTAGCATTGAGATTCCCTTTCTTTTTTTTCAGAACAGTAAGTTGATCTGGCAGAGGACTTCTGGAGAGGCCATTTCATTATTAAACTGAGCCAACTACCTTAGATGGAAGTGGCTAAGTCAAAATGGATGATTTGTAAACAGCTGTGCATGCACACAATTCAAATCTGGGGCGTCCTGCAGTGATGGTATTTATTGTTTCCAAATCTAAGCATTCCTGCAATGAATAGTGAAGCCAGGAAACTGAGCTTCAAATGTCATTTTAGTTTTGTCCACTTTTTTACCAGACAAGCTGGAATTCTCTTTGGAGGCTTTGAGCATGGTGATAAGTTGCAACTGCCTTGCCTTTTGCTTTTCATTTCTCTCCCATCACATCACAGGAAGCAATCAAGTGACTGGGGAGAAATGAACTAGAGTGGACAGAGTCAGAAGATTTCCTGGAGAGACAGAGAAGACAGAGGTTGTAGTTCTACTTCCCTTCCTAGGAAATTACATTTCAAACCCACTGTGGAATCGCACCTATTTGCCAAGTGGAAACTTACTGGTGCTCAGCCTCAGCCCAAGCTCAGTACCTTTAAGATGGAGCCAGCTCTTGTTCTTGAGCTTATCCAGGGCTGGTGACTTCCTCTCACCAGGAGCTGAACTGAGCCCATGCCTGGCTACAATAATTACCAGAACATTCATGTTGCTTGTGTTCCCCACAATGCTGATTGGGAAAGAGGAAAAATGGCATGTCATCAGCACCATTCAGCCACAGAATAAGTCTGCTGCTTTATTCAGTGCCCAGAAATCCAGATTGACACTGACGTCAGAGCTGCAGTGAATCCCAGCATGTTCTGGAAGCTGTGAGGGCTTGTGGAGCCTCCTGACTCACAGGAGCCAGGCTGTTCTCCCGCACTCTGCAGGGCCCAGGCACAGGCAGGGAAGCAGAACAGAAGCCTCCTTGCAGGCTCCCTGACTGCCAGGTCAGATAAAGCTGTATGCCACAGAGAACACTTTGTGGGTAAAAGTTGGGTTTATTGGGCTGACGTGACACAGGCCACTCTGTTTTCCATAGAAGAGACAGCAACTGGAAACTGAGCAGAGAATTACACGGAGCTGGAATGACTGCGCACACTACACAACATTCATCATTGCTATTGAAGACTGACTGGGACCATAATAAATACATGACTATTTGATATATGTCCTCAAAAAGGTCATCCAGAAGCATATCCTGGGAAGCCCCTCCTGGCATGGTGTGTAAGACCAGGCAAATTGTTTTAAGTCACCAGTATATTTTTAGAGTTCATTTAAAGCGTTTTGTCATGTATGTTCTCTTTTGTAGAATGATACATCACCACCGACAGTCAGTGCACACTGTTTTCATAGCCTAACTTTCATAAATATTATTAACAAATATCACAGTGGTATTGTTATAATGAATTACAGTGATGTGTTTCTTGAGAGAGTGCCAATGACTGGTTTATATCCTCTGTGATGTTACTGTCACAAGAAACGCGGCACAAATCTTTTCCCAAGGTTCAGCAGTATGTTTAGGGCAATAATACTACACATTTTTTCTTCTTTAAACAGTTCTCTGAGCCTTGATGTACAGCCTTTTAAAATTTTATTTTAATACGGTCAATGATCTAACAACACTTACTGTGTTTGAAGTTGCTTTATTGTAATCTGGAAATAATTTTTGTCTGACTCTCACCAACAGCCAAACATAATAAAAGATGTATAAGCCAAGTAATGTTACACAGAGGCTCTCAGGACTACATGAGGTTCTCATACAGTTGTAGGGTCCTGCAGGATCATAGTGAAGCACAAGCAGAAAAGGAAGCACTGAGCTTTTCCCACGTGCTGGTAGCTTATCTGAGAGGGAAAGAACATTTAGCAGTGCTGCAGAGAGCCCTCACCAGGTTTCTGTCCTCACATCTGTGCATTAGAGGCTGGGTACAGGCTGAGCTTTTGCTGGGGGTGTTTTGCCCCCAGTCCCTGGGCACTGCCTATGCACTAGGATTGGTGCCCTCCCAGCCCCCAACAACCTTCCCAGATGAACCACTTCCTTCAGGAATGACGTGCCAGCAGGCACCCTTAGAAAGGCAAGGCTGGGTAAACACAAAATTCATTTTTAGAAGATCTGTAGTGGGGAAAAAATGTCATATGTTTGCCAGCTGCTTGTCTCGATGCAGACTTGTAGCTGGAGCTATTAAAAACACAGGATTTTAAACTTTTTCTTTTTCGTGGTTTTTAATCTAGCCTACCCTGTGAGAACAATAGTTCATTTAACTCCAGCTGTGTTCCACCACATTCATTTCAATAATGTTTGCTCTACTGAACATACAGAATTAAGCACCTGTGTGTTCTGAAGTGGCATAGATACTTTGTCATAGGCCCTCGAAAGTAGTTCTGCACAAAAATATACTAAGGGAGAATTATATGCAAATATATACCTGGCCATGGCTGAGATGGCATTATTTGCTAACAGAAACACTGCACAGTATGGTACAGAATAAGATATAAAAGCAATTACCTTTGCAACTCTGTGACTCTACCTAACACATTAAATGCTGCCTTCACAATAGTAATCCATCCATAAGAAATTCTAAATACCCTCTTTAAGCATCCTGAGGAGTTTTGGATCTCACAATGCTTCCCACACAAAGGATACTTCTCTCATTAAAAAATCAAAAACTCAACCCCCCCAAAATGAAATGCAAGCAAAAATATTTCCAGAATAAGGAGATCAAAAGTAGTGAGTGAAAACAAAAAACTCTTTGCCTAAAAGAATGAAATACCCTAAGGGGCTCAGAGCCACATTTTTTTAATGTGACAGGTACTTAGAAGTGTAATTGATGGGGCAGTTAACATGGCTCTTGACCAAAACAGCTCATATGCAATATCAATGTCACATTTATAACATACCAAAAATCATGCTAATATGTACTCCATGAAAACACAGGTACTTCATAAAATAGGAGAAAAAAAGATCCCTGATGTTAGCAAATATATTCAAAGTTTAAGTTTGAAGGGGTATATTGTTATTTCAGATTCTTTCTAGTAATAGACATTGAATAAACTTTGAAAAGCTCCCTCTTTTCTGTTGCATTAGTCTGTTCTACCTTTGCTACAAATATGCCCAAGGAAATTGTCTGTAGTCCAAGTTTACAGTGGAAACCAATTGCCTCCCAGACCGGGGAGAGGGACGACCGGGCCATTTATCAAAAATCACTCATGCCTAAAGCCATGGGTCACTTTTCAAGCCAAAGGATAATAGTTTTTCCTTTCAACTGCAAATTCCAGTCTAGACATGCTTTAGGATGCCTTTTGAAATGTCTTTTTGGTTAAAGCGTGCTCCGGTGTCAGTCTTCTCCGAGGCTTCTTTACACGAGCCCAGAGCCACCTGCCTTTCACAGGCAGGAGAAAGCCTGAAGCAGGCAGGTACAGGAGTTCCTCCATGCACTGTTTCTTCTTTTTGTTATGCAGGCTGGTGTTCACTGACTCCCTGACAGCTACAGCACTTACAATTAATATATATCTATATGTTATATAGATATCCATTCTATCTATCTATCATTATACATGTTATATAGATATCCATTTACCCCGTAAGTATTATTTACTACACAGATTTGATGCACAATGAAGCACAGGAACAAAGGGACACATATGCACAATGAAGGTGTGACTCTACAGGTATTATGTTTGCTCTCCTAGGGTGTGGTAAGCTCCAGAAAAACATATGGAAAGACAGTTGGTGCCACAAGATACTTGGAGCCTGGCTCTGTCATCAAACTACACGTGCTGCAACTTGATAGTCTCTCCTGACAATGTTAACTGGTTGCCTTATATCACAGAAGAACTTTGAGCACACCATAGTGAAAATTAATCTTAGTAACTATCTGCAGCCCTCTGAGACAGCTTGCTACTAATTACAAAGCTTACATTTATTACAGGTACATGGGGTCACTGTTGACATTTCAGCTCTTAATGGCCTTTCTTCAAGTACACACCAGAGCACAGCATGTCTGTTGTTTAGTGCCATGCAGACCTCACACCACCAGTGGAGCCAGCAGCAGCTTGCAGTGACAAATTCACTGGTTGTGATCAAAGTTCCTACTGTATCTTAACAGCTGCTACAGAGAAAAGCATCAGGAGTGAGGACTCAGTTGTTCTTTAGCAAATGACTTCAAAGAGTTACAAACTGCAGCGCACTCCCGGCTGCCTGCGGGCAGTCTGAGGTGGCTGGGTGTGAGTCACCTGAAGAAAATGCAGTTCCCTCAACCCTGAAAAGCAGAGCCAAGGCACACTAAGACACAGCAAGCTCCCTCTGCCACACTCTTCTTCCCTCTCCTACAGACTATAATGTCCAGAAGCTGTCAGTCCTGCTACTTGTGTGAATATTAATCTCATGGAAAGATAGCAATTCTACCTTAGAGCAGCTCATCTCTCCAGGCTACATACCAGTGAAACTAAATGTCTATTAAAACAAAACAACACAAAACAACCTCCCCCCAAGGTCTCAGACACCAGCACGTGGTAGTCATAAATATCAATTTATGAATCATGACTAGCTTGGAAAATATGAATAAAGATGAAAGTAGTGAAAACAGTGACTGAAATCTTTATGACTGAACATGCTGAATTTGACTGGTTATGATTAATGGGGGTCACATTTTGTCCCTTGTAAATAGTTGAGTAATTGCTGTAAATCCATGAAAAAATTCTCAAAAAGTGAAAGGTTTTAGCACAAAAATCAACCCACACAGGACATATGCAAAACGTTACTGCAGAGCTGTTCAAAACCCAAATTCTTTAAAGCCTGTTGTATGACAACAACATTTTCCCTTCAGTTTCTGGCATTATCTTTCACTCCTTCACCCAAACATGATCACAAAACACGTCAAATACAACCCCAACTTTGTAAAAATTACTGTCAGAAAAACAAGAACACATTATTGGCTCCTCTGACTTTTCAAGTTAAAAAAAATGTAATCACTATGTTTAAAGATCTAATAACAACACTAAAGCATCAGCTAATAACTGCTGGGGCTGAAATGAGGATGTGAAAATGATTTTCAGCATTTGACCAGCAATACAATTGTCTGCATTGAGTTTCATTTAGTTAGAGAAAGCATGAGACAATTCAGATTTTCTATTACAAACGGGGGTCTCTGTGATGTCACACTCAAAAGACAGTCAAAGAGTCCATAATGGGGAGAAATGGAAAGTTCCATTTGATGTGTCCTTAGAACTTGGAGACCACTTCTGTGCCCTGCCACCCACCAAGCTGCCCCCCAGTCTCCTGGCCCTTAACTGGAAAAACTCCTTGCATGGTTTGTTATAGATCTAGTACCCATGGAAACTATCTGCTTAAGCTGAAAAAGCATTTTCCTTTTCAAACAGGAAAAGCTTCTGAATTTGAATCTCTTGCCACCTTATCTAAAGAGTCTTCATGAACTTTTCAGATAGACTTCATGGCTAAAATATTTTAAGTCCACCTCAGGAACTGTCTGCCTATCCAGAGCCTCAGTGGTGATTTAACATCCTCCCAGAAGTCCACACACAAGTTCTTCCAACTTAAAATCTTGCTGCTAAAAACTGAAGATGCAGCAAGGTGTATTTACAAAGTCATTTCTGTATTTGATGAATTACAAAAGCCGTGCAAGTTACATTATTGAACTGTATCTGCCTTAAGTTAAAAATATCAACCAGAAAATGCCAGACAAGGTATAATGCTCCTTGTTGCTGCATATTTACTCAATCAACTCTGCAGACAGGAGCATAAATGACCCACAGGGAATATCTTTCAGCTGTCAAGCAAAATTCAGTTTGGTTTACTAAAGCACCAAAGGTTTTTATGTTCTGAAAGCCCTTTTGTCTGCAGAGACTCTCTTCTAATAAAAATCTGAAAACATTTGCATTGCTTTTAAATCTCTTCAGAGATTTTGTGTTCTATGCTTCCAGTATGGATAAGGAACATAATTTTTCAAAGTAAATACAAAAAAAATCCCATGTTAGCAATGAAAAGACATTTTCATTCTAAATGACATTGTATTTTTTTTCTCAAAGAAGAATGTCCAATTTTACCCCTTGATTGTTTTCTTCATCTGCCTTGAAGAGACTTGCCGAAATGTCACAAAGATAGCACTTTTTCCTACAGAAAACAAAGACAATTCCCCCTTTTTTTACTTTTGAAAATAGTTTTTTAAAAAAGGACACTTTACTCCTTGGTATCCTCTGCCAATAGTAACTCTGAATTTCTGCAGAGATCCCTTGAATGTGTCTTTCCCCCAAGCCTGCTACTCACACCAGGTAAGACAGGCTGGTCAGCAAACACCCCTGAGTCAGTGACTCTTGTGCAACACTGCATACACACTACAGCTTAAAACTAAAAATAAGGAGAAGGCTAAATACACACACTACAGCTTAAAACTAAAAATAAGGAGAAGGCTAAATACATCTAGTTTGTGACTATTCAATTCCAAGGAAAGAAAAAAGGCTTTTTAAAAATTAACAATTTTAAAAAGAAAAACCCGATATCCCCTTTCCCTTCCAAAAAGATCAAAGGGGTATTTCAAAAGCCAAGAGGTCTACATAAAGCCTACAGAAGGAAATACACTATACTAGAAATTTAGGTAATGTGTGTGACACAGAACAAGAAGAAAACAAAGCAGTCCAAACCCCCTCTGCACAGATGGCTCAACTGGAAAGCAAAGGAATCTTTCAAAGGTAGAAAATCAACATTAAAAAAACCCCAAAACAACAAAATCACCAGAAAGCTTTCTGAAGTGAGCACAGAAAAAAATCCCATAAAATAAAGCAGCTCACATGTAAACAGGAAATACAGAGGGCTAAATAAGAACTTGAAGAGCAACTTGCAAATGATGCTTGGACTGATAGTAAAACGTTCTTTGAACACATCAAAAGCAGGAAGCTATCTTGTCATTAGTGGCATCAGTTGATGACAAAGGCATAAAAAGGATGATAATACCACTGCAGACACTCAGGGAACTATTTGTTTCCACCTTTATTGCTGAGGTGGTTCAGGAGATTCTTCTGCTTGACAAACTAGTTGTAGCACAAGGGTAAGAATTTTCTTTTAAATTTGTAATGAAGTTCAAGACTACTTAGAGAAGACCAGTTAAAATAACTAGGGGGATACAGCAGCTATCTCCTACACTGCATAGTCTAGAACCCTTCTGTTGAAAACAGAGAGCTAAAAAGGAGGTACCATCAGTTTACCATATCAGAAAAAAGTGAAAAGCTGAATTGCAAGCAGGACCAAACTGAATAAAAATCTTGCAATACTTGAAAAAGTAGTAGAGGACACTCTATGAAACTAATACTAATAGCAGACTGATTTAATCAGAATGAAAGTACTTTCCACAGTAAATAGTGAACCTCTGCAACTTGCTGCCACAGGAAGCTGTTAGCACCAACAGACAGTATCAACAATTTCATGTGAGAATGAGGTAGGTTAATGGGAAATGGTCCATGAACACTAATACAACCATGCAGGTGTACAGCCCCTAATATCTATAATACACCAGCTGTGATGCTGACAGAGTATGGCAAGAGACCATGGAAGTGGCCAAGTTTGCTTGTTATCCCTAAAAGCCTCTCCTACTGCCTCTGCTGGAGGCAAAGCAAGCTGGACCCATCACTAGTTTCCTGCAGTCAGTCATTTCTTTTTCATGAACTTTTGCCCAGCTTCTGCATCTCAGCTGGTGTTGGGTTTTTTTAAATTTCTCAGTGAAACAGTCCATCCTACAACAGGCTGTGTCATTTCCATCCTATCCAATACACTGCTGTTGCTCCAACTGCTTGGGTACAGGTGTTCTTCTGTGGATGATGCATGAGAGAAGTACGAATGATTCACGAGGGAATATTCCAAACCAAAATGGTATATACCATTCCACAGAACCAGTTATAGAGGAAAAAACCCCTTGGTGAGCTGTATATTCAATTCTCAATATCAAATACTTTTCTTTTAAATAAAGGGGACAGAAACATAGGAAACATGTCCAGAAAACTGTATGAGCATTGATTAACCAGGGGATTGCAGAAGTTAGTATCCTAGTGAGACTGATTCTAAGAGTAACAAGTGAAACCAAGGGAAAAGCTGGGGAACATTGGATCACAGTTAAAAAGGAAATCTAGTCTTCTGAAGAGTAACTTCTGCAGTTTCTAATCTGCAGTGTTGCTAAATGTTAAACGGTAGCCAAAATTACCAAAAAGATGAATAACTGCATCCTAAAGGGATTGTAAATTACAGCACATTAACAGAAGTCACTTGGATATGGTCGTTAGTACAAAAAATAATGCAACTAGCAGCAGCACCCCCACTGTCCTTCACTAACAATCAGAGGAAACAAACAGATTCCTCAGTGCACATGCACCAGACTCCCATCTGGAATATCCTGTATTTCCCTTCTCCTCAGAGTCTGATGAAAGGTGATAACACATACTACAAATCATCAGCACGAGCTCACTTATTGGCTCAATGGAAATTCTGTGCAAAAAGATGTTGACAACAGTATTCCAACCATCTCTTTTTCTGATTTGTTGGTGCACTACAACAAACAATCATCAGAGAGCTTTACAACCATTGCAATTGTGTTTCCTATTTATAACTACTGGAATGTGAATTTATGGTCTGCGAAAGGCTTTAGAGCTCTGACTGACAGACTGAGAGCCTTTTTATTTCATAAACACTACATGATTTAATAAGCAAGAAATCAGGAAGCTGATTCTAAGAAACGAACCTCCCAAAAGTATTTTTCAACCCGAAGACAACCATGCTAATAAGTCTGAGGTTATCCTCTTTGTGTTGTTATGCACAGATGCACATGTGTTGCTGTACAGAAACACAGCAAGTTGCAGGGTTTATACAAAGTCCTAGAAGGGAGGAAGTGTTGGAACAGCATACTGGAAGGCAGCTGAATCAGAAACTCACCATAAGAAATAAATGACTTTTCAAAGGAAGCATAATACATGCTTTTACTAAGGACCATTTATTAGGGACTAACACATCGTTTATTTTGAGTGCAGCTTTGGAAAAAAAAAATTTGCAAGAGCCACTATGGTTAAATCTAAAGATTAAATTACTAGTTTGGAATTTTCAAAACATACTGGGCTAGTTTAACCTTGCTCCCCTTAAAGTAAAGAACAGATTTTTCCAATGATTTTAATAGGAAAGGAACTGAAGCAAGCAGAGCTATTCCAAAAGTTCTGCCATGGAGGTGCTCCAGCTTTCCTCTTTACAGGAGTATTAGTTACATTTTTATGTGGCTATCTAGACAATCTGGGCTGTAAGAGTAGGCTGAAGAGAAAGTCCTTATTAGCCCAAGGGGTCTGGGAGTTCAATAAGACTTTTAAATATTTTCCTGAATGAAGTTCATGTGAGAATTTATTGATGGGTCACAACTTTCTAAATGCAAAGGCTGTTGACAGAATTATAGTGTTCAGCTTCAGAAGATCTCAATAAATGCTGTAACAGTGTCAAGGTTTATACCTGCACAGGCTTTCCAATAGCCTTAAAAATATTAATACTTTTAGTCTAAATCACCTCTAAAATGGGCTATNCTTTTTTAATACACGTGAGGGAGACAAAAATATAGAGGCTGTAGCAAAGAACCTACACAGCCAATACAGTCACACCACATGGAAATCTGGGGCTATTCAAGCTGTTCTCCTGCAGAGAAAGAAGCACCTAAGCAGTGCCCCAGTCTCATTTGGGCTCACATGCACCACAGAAGTCGATAAAATAATGCAATGTTTTATAAAGTGCATACAGAATCAGGGTGTGAAATGACCACAGGAATTTTAAAGGCTGCATTTTTACAGTCCGATTTAGCTCCTTAAGTAAATGGCCAAAAAAGTTCAGCACTTAGTGTCACCAGATGCAACCTGTTCTTGAGTTTGTACAGACAAACTCTGCTTCATACCCTCAAACTTCTTCTTGTATATGCCCTTAGAATAGGAATGTCCATCACTATTCACATTCGATTGGCCATAGTGCAGGTTCCTCACCTTTAACTGGAGCTGCAGAACTCAGTTAACTGTGACAACAACTTTAAGTGTTTTACTTGTTTTCCCAGAGGAAAACATTGCTATGATTTGCAATGAAAAACAACTTGGAACATTTTCCAAAATAGTAAACAAAAATTACATCTTTCAACAGTGGGACTAGAGCTTTCATTTTACTATATCTTACATTCTTAGGCACAGCTTCCTTTTGATATTATGGAGATGGAATAGCTTTTTTTCTCAGAAGCATCTTGGAAATGTCATCTAGAAGTTTCAGAAAGGTAATGATTAAAGGCATTAATATATCCCACCCCTTAGAAAGAAATCAGTTTTAAAATTCATCCCTGACCTACACTTCTCCCTCTGGGCATGCTACACACCAGGCTAACATCTGCACATCTGTTCTTCAAACCTGTGTCTGTCAAATGAAGAAATACAGAAAAATAAGCTACTGTCTAAATCAACAAGATATTGTATTACACTTTGTGGTTTCCATTAACTCAAAGCAATCAAGCTCATGAAAATGAAACCTTATAATTAATCATATGTAATTTTACATAAATAGAGATAATTGCAATTAAGATCTACCTAAATCCAAAAATCCGAACATTTATTTAGCTTGTGATTTGTGCAAGTCTTGTCTGAAAAATGCTCAAGAAAGTGACATTCATAATGTCACAGTCTTGTCTCTGAACTTCTTTATCCTACAAAGTTCCCTTATCTTCTGCAATCCTGATCCCCTGGATGACCCTTCTACCTTACTATCTTGACAAGACATCTGCTCTTTAGCCATGCCTGGCTAGATGCATGCTTCACTGTTAACACTAGGTAGTGGGGTTTTCCCCCCTGAAATGCTATCTATTACAAGGTCCCAAAACATTCTGCAAAAACAACCCAATGATATTAAGAGATGAGATTTGACACAAGCACAACTGACAGATCAACAAGCAATACTTGTGCTTTTTCAGCTGTTGCTAGATGTGATCTCTACTAAGACAGGAAAGAAAGAAGTAGACATAGAAGAATTCTAGCAAACAATCCAGAATAAATAACACTTCATGAAGGAACTAAATGCATAGCAAGCACTGGAGGCTTCTGAGCTGAACCTACTCACAGTTAGTGGTGGGTCATCGTTCCACCTCTCAGTGAGGTCAACACATTTTTCTCTGGCCACAAAGCATCACTTTGAATTGGGAGACACAATGGACTTGCATGGCCTTTCAAAACTCTGTCTGGAAGCAGAGGTTTGATGAAATTCTGTGTCTGGTGCTAGCTTGCTTGTTGAAGAGAGAGAAAATGTATACTTTGTCTAAGACAATACCATAAAATACCATATGATTCCAAAATATCTCACATTAAAATTAGGCATCTCCATCAGACTCCTTAAACATCCTAGGCATCCAAGTGCTGTTCACATATCCCCATACAGTTCTGCTTGCAAAGCAAATGTTTTGTACCTACTGATACTAGCACATGGATGGCATAACTGCTGTGAGCTACTGAGGTCTGCCCTAAAATTAAGAAGTAACAGCAAGAAATGGAACTATTAGGCAATAGTGTGGGAATCTGTCAAGAGTCAAAGGACAGAAAGAACAGCCATCACAGCCCATACGTGAATTATTCACGCAGTACCTGTGGAAAACTGGTATTGAAATGCTTTAGTTTGAAGACCCAATTGCAAAGCACACACTCCAGTACTTTCCTGAATTGAATCCTGGACAAATGATGCTTAGATGTTATCATCAAGAACGAAAGGTTTTTTGGAATCTCTCACATTCCAGTTCCCAAAACTTTGCAGATACAACATATAACCATATCAACTCTGTTGCAAAAGAATTTACAGTAGAGTAAGGGAACAGACAAGTTTTAATTAAAATTAGAGCTATTGTTCCTGAAAAACACAAGACACACCCACAGCTAATACTGCCTTTCTCACTCATGCTGATTGGGACCTTCTTCAGTGTCTACAAACACACAGGAATTCAAGCCCACCATTTAGCTCTGCTTTCACAACTCAATGCCTACAATTTCCTGTGACTGTCCACCATAAAATCATTACATGAAATATTTCTGTTTGATGTTGTCTAGTTTTAGAAGTGGCTCAAATAAAATGAATTTCAGATTAATTTTTCAGAATTTAAAACAATGCCATTTCTATCACTTGCTCACACAGATTGAAGTACAGTGGGTGTTTTTCAGCCTGACATTCTTTCCACAGACAGATTAAATAAGAATGCTTTACTGCTCTATACATGCTCCTAAGCAGCCAGAGGTACAAGAGAAGACAAGTCCTCCAGGCACCATCAGGCACATCCTAGAACAGCAGGAATACTCCCACACTTCCTTTCAGTTTGAGTTTTGGTCCAAAGCACCTATGGCCCGCACACAGATGAACAGCGGAACAGCAAAATGACAACTAACAATGGGGAGAGGAAATGTCCTCTCCAGTCAAGCCAAATACATAAATTCACCATTAAAGACCTTAAAAAAAAAAAAATCACTTGAACTTTGACTTCCTTTCATCACACTTAATGATGCTGTTTACAGTATTTCAGCTTCTTACCAGGTTTTAGTACGGTAAGTGTGCTCAGCTACTGTCACAGTGCTCAGCATTTAACCCTACACCACCTCTGACCCAGCACATGTGACTGCTGCCAACAGAACACACACTCAGGGCATTTAAATCTCAGCACTGAACAACGCCTGAACGTTTCCTCTCTCAGTACTACAAATGCTTGCAATAAATTACTTACAAAATATAGGCCTGATTCACCACTGCATTACACCATTTGTACACAGCTGACTTCAACAGAACGACATGAGTGTAAAAGAAGTAGGGGAGGGGTGAAGCAAGCCCTGTGTGCAGATAATTAACCATCTTTTTCATTGAACCATAATATACTTTCTCCATAAACTGGCAACAGAACCAATCAGTGTACACATCTTATTTCAAATACAAAGTAATTTTAGGAGCTAGCATTATTGTACTGTTTGAAATATTCTCTGTTCTCATCAAATGATTCCCCCTGTAATTGATGTCATAAAGAATATCTGTGTTAAGCTGTCTTCATTTCCACAGTTTTCAATCCTTATGATGATCAATTATTTATATACAGACTAGATGAAAAGCAAGATTGTAATGACTCCAAGAGATTTAAGAGTGATATAATAAATCTTGAAAGCAGAACTCAAGTGGGTGATGGTAACAAAAGCCAGTCCTGGATGATCACATTTTACTATTTTTAAAAGTTTCCCTTCATCCCCTCCCTTAAAGAGATTGCCAAAGCAGCATCTCTTCCTGAAGCCCTCCTCCTTCTGTGCTCGCATAAATCTTTTTGCCCATGAGATTTCTGCCACCTTCATCCCTTTCAGCTTATTCTTCCTTAAGGACAGCAACAAATACGTGCTTCTTTCCTTTTCATCAGCCCAATCATTTTGGTTGTCAGGAGGATACCACTAAGTTCCAGAGGAAATTCCTTGATCTAATAAAGTCCTAGTTGTACAAAGGACATAAACACACCTTTAACCCACTTAATGATGACCCAGGGCTTCAAGATTTACATTTGTATCCAAACTTTCCACAACCACCTTTGGCTTTGGTTCATTGCCACAATAAGTAAGCCTTGTCACCAGTATGACATACATATGACATAGCATCCATGTCATACATAAATGAAAAAGGACATAGACTCCATGTGATTCTTATCATATATGAAAAAGAAAGCAAAAAAAAAAGCCAATCAATTAAAGATTTTAATAATTTCCCTCTGACTCCTTTTTCCTCACAATTCTCTAAAAAGATTCAACTCCTAAGAGTCAGCAGTGTATTTTCTATGATCCAGTGAACCATCAGAGAAGAACTTAACTCTACCCCAGATGAAAACAGGGCATGTCTAAGCATGTGGGTTTGGGCCTGCTTCCAAGTTTAGCTTCCAGCCATGTTTTGGGACATACATCCCTATTACTTGTTCAAGCAAATCAACCCACACCAAAGGATATCCTTTGGATTTTATAAAGACATTGTCCCAGTCTTATGAGTCTTCTTCATGCTTGCAGCAATTCTTTGTAGTATCTTAGATATGTGCATCATGCTTGGGAATAGATTTATAAACATACATTGCAACTTTAACCAATGATTTGGGTAGCCAGTTTTGGAGAACTGTAAATTACCTAATTTCCAAATTTGTTCTTCATTGCATGAACCCACCCTAAGGGGTCATGTTGAATGCTCGACTTGGACAACAAAAACAAAGAATCAGTAATTTTGCAGAGTTAAGGTCATAATCTATGGGTAAATATAGGGCAAATTCCAAAGCCTTTAAATAATACAAAACTCACCAGCATTTTGTTTCAACAAGCACGTTCAGAATTTTATTACTTATATTAAAAATATGTACAGTAGGTACCTGTTGCAACATGATCTTACATTTTCAGAGTATACTAAAAAAAGTGATTCCCCTTGTAGAAAAATGATGTGATTAAAAAATTACACATTTGAGGATCACATTTTGTGGGCAAAAAATTGGCAGTTTTCCTCAATTAAGATTCACAAAATATGGCCCTAATTGATTTGTATAACAATAAACATAGCCATGGTTACAATTAGTGCCAAAGTCTTTTGTTAATTTGTTTCTTTCTCTCCTTTGGGATTTCTCCTTTTCATAATACACTTGCAAGAAACAATAACTCTTCAAAATGTCTGCATGGAGTTAATTCTAAACAATAAAGCAATCCAGTCCAGAAAGCAGCTAAGATTGAGCTCATGTCAACAGGTAGAATTTACAGTCCCACAAAAAGAAATGTTTAACAGTCAACTATTTAGCTGCAATAAATTAGACTTTCACTGTGTTCTTCTTATCACCACAATCTATAGATGAAAAGCAGTATATAGTAGTTAATTTTTAATTTTATTTATTACCACAGGCAAGATTTTCTAGTAGTATTCTGTTCCTTAATGTGAAACTAGGGATCAAAACTTTATGATGACCTGAAGCTGATTTCTTAACAGTTTTGATTTCCTGCTCTTCATAGTCACCATAAATCATGTTTTCCTCCTCAAAACTTCAGATGTTTCTAACTTCTTATCTATCAGCCTCTAAAGTGCTTCCAGACTCCCAGAAATGTTTTAGCAGACTCCACAGGCTTGCTTGCCACCCTGCTAAATGTCAGGCATACATCTCCTTGGGGGAGTTCCCCACTGAAGAAGCCATACTCTGGGAAAAACATGCAAGCAGGGAGGACTCAGAGGCACCCCAGTCATGGCTGTATGTCTGAACCCATGCTGTCATCCTTCCCCACCATACAAACTGCTTGGAGAAGACTGCTTAAATTGCCCAGGCTAAAGCAGGACACAGGCTTCAGCAATTCCCTGTGCCTGCCAGGGTCAGGCAAGGCTGTGCCCACATCCTCAGCAGCTCCTTCCTCACGCCTCTGCACTGGAACGCTCCAACCCCGCTGGGCTCCACCCAACAGGCTGGTAGCCAAGACATCACCATGTAAGTTTCCAGCCTTCAAACTGCTTGCCTTAAAATAGGAGGGATGGGGACTCAGGAAGGACAGCACAGACACTGGAGAGCAGGGTGGCAAGAAAGCAAAAGGAGTTTGCAAAAACATGCTTCATAACGGCTTAAGCATTTGAGAACTAGAATAATAGAGAGGTATTTCGGATCTGCCCCTTGTTTTTACAGATCACAGCCACCAGAAGAGGCCAATGGAACAGACACTGTTCTGTTCTATCTGACCTTGATACTTGGTTGAATGCCTTTCCAGGGTTCTCAGACCAGGCAAACCAGGATTTTTTCCCCCAGCTTCACTATGATCTGTCAGGAATTGTCATATTTCTAGGGAAACCACAGGGCAAAGTCAAAAGGAGAGGACAGGGAATTTAAAATGTGTACATAGCTGTAACAGCTGCTTCTGTAATACAAAATGCTAACAGCAGTGGAGCTCAGGGAAGACATTCTTTTACCCAAAAGTAATCTTAAAAAAACCCCCCAAAAGCCATGTAATAAAGGATATCCTGATACTGAAAAACAAGCAGCGTAACATGAAAGGACAGTATGGTATAGAATAAGAAATCTTGTGTGACACACTGGCTCCTCATGTGAAAAATGGTCTAAGATGTCGTTCATTACTTTGGGCTGCAGTTCTTAAAGAATACACAGTGAATATAGAAAAGGCTTCTCTCCTTCGACAGCAGTATTCTTTCAAGGGTGGCTGTATGTTTGATTAATATCCAGCAACCTAAGGAACAAGGTGCCACTTCTCTGTTGCATGAAATGACAGTGGATTCATTGTCATGCTTCCTGATGGTGTTTTCATGTTCAATTATGTTTGTTTTTAAGCTGTTTGTTTTGCTTCTACTGCTTGCATGGGCTTATGTGAATAGTTTTGGGTCACGCTGCTTTTGTCACACGTGGCAGAGCTTATCGTATTTTATAGCTACATAACTAGGTACTGAGAATATCCTGCCTTACCACTGCACTTATCTCCCAGATGCAGCATTCACAGAAGAAATTCTCTTGGCAAAGAGCTGAATGTCTACATATGTGTCTGACAGAATTAGCTTTTCTGCCTAAAACTCTTTCCAAATCACGTTTCTCTTACTAAAATGAGGGAGAGGTCATAAAATGGAAATCCATGTTTGATGGGAAACACAATGCTGAGAAATATCATCATGTTGTGAAACAGAAAAAAAAGTGAAGTAAAGTTATGTGATGTCATTGGAGACCATTATTTACCTCAACAAAATTAGAGGGGAAAAGGAAAATCAACAGCAACCCTGTTTATTTAGCTTTTCCCGCATCTAGGGCACCCTGTCTCTGTTGGATGTTCCACTAAGTGCAAGAAAAACAGACTATTTTTCCCCAGGAAAACCAGATGCTTTTTTACGGCATTAAAAAAAAAAAGTGACCATTCTGTTCCACCTTCTGCCTTGTCTGCAGCTGCCAGGGCTTCCTACTCTTGTCTCTGCCTCCTTTTCAACCTCAGGCAATGGGAATCTGCTGGGAAGCATAGGAATGAATAAATGTTCTCAGGATTTCTTCTCTCCCCAAACACCCTAACATGGCTCTTCCTGCTGATGTAAAGAGTTGCACTGACAGTTATAAAATTACCCTTCTGATTCCAATTATTTTTCCAGGCAGATGCTGCTAGGTTACATTCTATTTGGATGCATTCTTAATATTTACTCTTTCACATTTCTCAAGGGCAGGACCTGCCCAGTATTAGCAAAGAGCAGAAACTCTACATCTGCTCTCAAGCACCTCCCCTCAACTGCTGCATGCTTCTTCCCCCTCTCCTGGATCTTCCAAGCCTTCATATTTTTGTCCACTTTGCCAAGTCCCTCAAACATCTGCTTCCTCCACCCCAGCTCTTGGGCTCAAGAATGTATCTGGCAAAAACCTGGAATGACTTCCCCCACCAGAAACCTATTCTTCCCTCTTTCAGTCTCACCCCAGCAGAACACGCCTCCCAGGACAAAGAAGTCTCTGGACTGCAGTTTTTAGTGATACCAATCTTCTTTGCCTTCCTCTGCTTTCCTTTTCACTGCACAGAGCTGTGGCAATCTCTCAAAAGCAGTGTAACAGAGCATGACTTGACCTCTCATCAGTTTACCTTTGCTGTCAGTGATTGCTCCCAAGTCCCTTCCACATGGTCTCTACTGCAGGTGTGCAAATTTTCCATCTTTTTTCCTCCAGCCAGTCCCTGACCACCTCCTGAACCTCCCCCTCAGGCTCTACTGCATTTTTTTTTACTCTTTTCTTTTAAAATGGAAATACAGAACAAATGCTTCCTCCTGAAACATGTACACAAAATCCAACCACACAAAAACACAGCAACCAACTTCTTCCATCTCTTGGCTCATTCTGTAATGTCAATACCATTGCACAGGTTTTTTTTTTTTCCCACTGCTTCCTCTTTAGTGTGACTTTCCTCCTCACATTTCAATAAATACGCTGTCATTAGAGTTTTGAGAGATGGTTTCCTAGACAAATCTCACAATCATTTATTCAATTTTTGTTCCCTCCATGTATCATTATTTTTAACACTCTCCAGTGCATATGTTCAAACAAATATTTACATCCTCATACCCTCTTAATTTCAATGACAACCTCATATACCAAGCACCTTCTTTCTTCTAGTGGTCCTTTAGAAGGACCCTTCTTTCCTCCAGCTCCCATGGGACTTCTGCTTTGTACCACACAAAATGTTATCCTTTAGATTATTTAGGCCTAATTTCAAGACTAGAGACTTGTTTGTTGACTCTCCAGGGTCACAGCAGCAATCTCTATTGGCATCACTAAAACCTAATGGCTAAACCAGTAGCTAAAGCCCAGCATAGCTTCAGGATATTCTTCCTCCTTCCTCCATTTTAAGCACCTCCCACCCATCTCTTGATCTCAATCACAATGAACTACACCACATGATTACTAGCCTACTTGAGTTATAAATTTGGGAAGATTCTTAATTGAGCTCTTTAGTCTTTGCATTCAGACCAGGTCTAATTTTCTTAGCTGAAACTCCCCATAGTGCTCATATTTTTGTAGCTTTGCTGAAAATCCTTCTTTCTCCATCTAACTGAAGTGGCTTTGTCTCATTCAAAAGCAAAGCACAAAAATCCTTTTTCTAGATTTAGCTCTAGGCCTTCTCTTAGCGCATCTTTTGAGGTGCTACTCCTTCCTTATTGCATTTTCTTTTTGAGCTTTCTAATGGAACAAATGCAGTATTGATTTGATTTCTCAGGGTTTAGAAACACAGAGATTAAAACAAACATGGAAAACCAGATCAGAATTACTCACCCCTCTCCTCTTCCCCTGAGCTGAGCAGAGCTCGTGCACCAGGCAGGAAGGGGTAAAATAGCTTTGGAGACCAAGGCAGCTGGTCTCATCAGACAACCGCACCCAGCTGTTTTATATATGGGACAGGAAGAGGAAATTAGAAGCTAGAGTGGGAGGATAATTCCCTGATCAGAAACTTAATGTGAAAAGACTGTTGTATTAAAGGCTGTATTTGTATGTACCACGTAAAGATTTGAACAAATAGGAAGTCTACTCAATGTTGCATGGAAAAAAGAGGAGAGCATTTTTATTTATTTCTTCTATGGCTTATGCCTTTTTTCCCTTAATATGACAGTTTTACTTTGAATATGTTTTACCAGAATACTGAAAATCGAAACTGGTTTTGTTGGATTTACCTTTCCAATTTTTTGCTGCATTCATATGTGTTTTCCTTTACGCGCTCATTTGTCATATGAAAATTAATATATTTTATAATTTCTAAGAAAGTTTTAGTCTTGAATCTGTGCCAATTTAAACAGTTCTCCCACTACAAACTTTACCCCCAGGATGCATGTTTGGTGTCCAAAATAATCGTATCAAATTCCTATGGCCTATCAAACAGCTGGTTTCAACTATTAAAGGTCACTGGAGCAAGCAGGGGTTTCTTTATTTCAGTTTGTGAAGCACTTTGGGAAAATACTGTAACTAAATTTAACTTTTAACCCACACAGTATCAGAAGAAGCAAAAAGAATGACATACCTGTTCTTCCCCTGCTCCTACTCTCTGAATAAAATATCCATTTATTTATTATAGTGGTAACATCTGTTTTTTAATACCCAAGTTAATTCATTAGTTTATGACATGAAACCCTGCTTGTAAGGATAGAGAGGAATACTGAGTCTCAAAAATACAGCTTTTGCTTACATCATTTTTCTCATTAGGCATGGTTTGTATTACAAGCAATACACAACACAACTTAGACTTGCCAATCTTGTAATAATTTGCATCAGAACTACTTTAAAATGAAGCAAGCATATTTCTAAACCTCATCACAATCTATATCTTCGTTCTTATTTTTCCTTTCATTAATAAAAAGACACAGTCCATATCACATTTCCTATGAATCAGTGAAGGCTAATGAAATCATACTTTACACACTTGAAATGAGAACTAAGTAAAAAATAAATATGGAAAGCAGTATAATGTATTTAGAAATTTACCATTACTGCAGTAAAAACTCCAGCAACATAATAAAAAAGACCCATAATGACTGCAGATCTATTTCATGGACTCATAGTTTCCCTTTTCATCATTGACTGTAACTTCTAAAAATGAAAAGTTTAATTTCTTAGGTTTAGTTACTAAACTTTTGCATAATGTGTTTATTGCATAATGACAAAGTTTTAATACCAAGACCATTTGGCTTATGTGAGCAACAAGCATCACTTTTTTTACCTGGTTCTCATAATCACTGAGTTCAATGGGTGTAAATTCCCGTATTTTTCTCCTTTAATTCACTGTCATCCTTAAAGAACAGATTGTGAAGAAAAAAATGTTCTGTTGACAGTGGATATGGCTAGAATGTTTTCAGTTCCACAACACTTGTGGAATGGGGTTTTCTTCAGCTGCAGGTGCCATCTGTAGTGATGATGTTTCTCTCAAGTTTGGGAATACCAAACAGCAGACTAATTGGCTTTAGTTATCTAGAGAAGTCACTTGCTGCAAACACCTTACAGTGGCTCCACACCAGCTGAGTGTTGATGGCACTCCCCCTTCTGCAGGAAGACTTAGGCTTATGGTAGATTCCCAGATTTAATCTCAACCTGTCTCAAAGTAAAACGAGCCCTGTGCTTGGAATCCTAATACTTTCCTGTCAGTGTTAGATATTGTTGTTTACATCTATGCCAATGTTTTTTATACTACATCACTACAATACCAGTGAAATGCATTACTTCCAAGTGTTTGGCATCCCTGGAATATAAACAGAGCAAGTGAGTTACAAATGAGTTTTTTTCCCACATAAAGGACTGACTTCTCTGAATAACCCTGCTGAAACAACTTGAATGGCTTGCTTTCTAAGAATGCCAGAGGCTTACATACATAGTATGTAAGAAACTTACACGAAATATTCTTCAGAATGTTGATCTCTGATGAATACACATTAAATATGGGATGAGCAAGAAAAATCATTACAGTCACTTTAGCCACTGATGCCTACTATGACATTAAAATAGACACTTGCACTGATCTGTGCATGCAAAAATACAAAAGCTTAAAGCCCAAAGCAATGTTCTTAAATGTGACTTCATGGAGCAGCCACAGTTTTGTGCAAGAGCACCTCTGCAGTGGTACAGACTTTCCTCTGGGAACAAGTGGGAATCCATATGCGCCTCTGAAGGGGATGGGGAAAAATGCATTCCATTACACTTTCATTGCAAACTTCCAATAATATTTGTCTTCTTTTGGCAAACATCAGTAGAAAGAAAATTTCTTCGCCCAAATAGATATATTACAGAAATTAGCATGTTGACTTTGCTATGCTGCTTTTTCTGCCTTTTTTTTAACATGGAAAAATACTGGAACAGTTTAATGTTAATACTGGGCTGTTTAATGAAAAATGTAGGAAACTGTTAGTATTCCAGATATATATGTGTAGAATTCAGTAAAAAAACCTGGTTAGCTCTAACAGAACCTACATTCCAGGCACTCATGTGTTGTATCTTCAATCTACAAACCAGAGTTAAGTTGTAAAGTGGAAGCAAACAGAATCTATATTAAAAACTAATGATGTAAAAAATGTCTTCAGTAATAATAATTTAAAATGTGAGTAACCTCAGACATGCTGCCTTATTCCATTATGGAAATTTAAAAATATATTTTCTCAATTCAACTGTATTCCACTCTGTTAGCAATACCTCCTCACCCTATTACATAAAGCAAACCTTGTCATGTGCAATGTGGAGCTGCTGCCTATGCAATAAAGATGTATTTGTTTGTCTTTATGACAGAATTTTCTCAATTTATCTTCATTCAGATTTGTTAAATATTCATTTATTCATTGCAGAATATTGTGTATTTTCTTACTCTGCACTCAGTCAAAGTGTTAATAAGGGACCTTAACTACAAACCGTATTTTCTGTCATTTGGTTGTTTCTAAATATACCAGGAAGCACTTCAATATACACTAAATATACCAGAAAGCACAGCTTGATGGAGGCATTTTCTCTCTTGTCCTTTCTATCACTGACACAAACCAGCCTATTTCATAAAAAGGGGTCCGATGCTTCGTGTTACTTACTCTGCTGTCTTCCTGATTCTGGAAACAAGGCCATTACTGTGCAGCAGGAATGGAAATTAATTTTTATCTATCTTTTTTTATATCATTAAGCGGTTATTTCTCATTATTCCATATAAAATGAAGACTCCCTATCTGAGGGACCCACTCTATACCCTTTATATGGTTCAGGACTAAACAGTTCAGGGAATATGGTGTCATGCAAATTCACACAGCCCAAGTTATTTCTGTGAAACACTCTACTGCTGCAGAAGCAGAAGACAGAGAGAAAAAAAGTGCCCATCATGTTTGATGCTGGAATCCTTGTGTGAGTGGAAAACACATGCTTTAGCAGCTGCCTCTTTGTAGAAGCTGAAGCAGGCCAGTTCCGGCTGGCAGGCAACTTAGAATTTGGACATGTTTGTTAATGTAAGGAAAAGCTCTCAAAAATTTCATGAGTGGGGGTAGGGTCAGAACTGAGCCACAAGCATGCATCTCATCAGAGTTTAACACGGTAAGGATTCACGTTTAAATCCTAGTACTCCTCTGCTGTCTCACACATGGCCTCAGTTCTCCAAGGAGGCCTCTCTCCTTTGGTCTGAGAGCTGTTCTCATCTCTGGGTTTCACCACATAACCAGCACCCAGCAGTTATTGATTAGCCTGAACCCTCTGTAACGGGAAGGAGAGAGGGAATGGCCCGGCCTATCTGAGCCCTACTGAGTGGGCTGATAGGACGTCCAAGACCTCTTGTCATGTGCCACTGGTGAACCTCTTCATAAGTTCCTCATCCCCTCTTTGTGCTCTTGGCTCAGTGAAGATTTGTGTAGATGGTTCCAAGGATACTGCTGCATTCCTACACATTGGATTTTACCTGTGGATTTAGAAATGGTTATGTCACGCTCTAAATTTTGGAAAAAATCCTTTATTCAAAACAACACATAGAATTCCTTCCCACTCACTTGAAACACAGAGTTAGTAGATGGGAACCAAGGATGAAAACAATTGTAAATATCCCAGAATAACTGTGATACAAATGGAATAAAATAGAAAAAAAAAAGCAAGCAACACAGCTCATTTGAAGCCTCCTCAATCCTTTAAGGGTTTCTGTATGAATGACCTGCAATTGCTTCAGGAATACAGGTGATGCCAAGATCTTTGCCAGCCTTAAGTAATAGATAAGAAATTAATGGGAAGGGATTGGAAAGCTGGGTGTAAAGCAGCTTGGAAAATTTCCCTGGTGCCCACAGTCTGAGTTATTTTGAAGCCTCTGGTAAGTCTGCTGAGCCACTGAGGTCGTGTGGAGGACTGCTCAAGCCCCCACTCCCCTGAGTCATTGCAGGGGCCAGGCCACTGCTTGGACTCACTCCACAGCCCCTCCATGTAGAAGCCCTGCCTGTCAGCACACATACCACGCACTGGAATTTGCAAGGTCTCTACAAAGCGTACTCCACATTCTCTACATCAAAGGAATCCTTTTGTTGCAGAACTGGGACTTTTACAACTCCATTCTGCTACATTAAAAGGACTGTATAGAGGATCTTCACCATTTGTGCAAAAGACTTCCTTCTTATGTGCTTACTTGGGGTTAAGAAAACAACTTATTTTTATATGGCCCTCAAAACCAGCTTGAAAGCACCAGAAAATCAGCTGCAGTGAGCTGTGTTCTGCTACCAGCAGCAAAACAGAGGGAGACTTCAACATTTGTGATTTTATTTAGAACAACTGTGCCTAGGACAATTACTACAACTGCTGGCTGACAAGCACAGAAATCTCATTTGCCTGTTCAAATTCAGTTCAGCAGTCCAAAAAGACTGGTGTGATCATGTGATGGTCACCCACAAAAGAGGTGGGCAGCTCTAACAGAGACTCTCCACCACACAGACTGCTGTCACCAGAAGGTCCTGCTGGCTGTATGGGTAGCAGAGAGCATCCCTGCCACAGCTGCAGGGCTTTTTCCTCTGGGATGGACACACCTAACAACACTGCTGTTCATGTTTTATTTATTCTATGGCTAAATTCACAAACAAGGTTGGGAATAACACTTGTAAGAAAGAAAACAACTCCCTGATGAACTCCAATCTCATCTGTCTAGAAGAGAAACACATGTTCTTGGGGATGGGGATTGGCTTCAATATGTCCCCCTTTGCAGCAGCAGCAAGATTTCTTTTGTTCTTTATGTCTTAATTGATGTCAGGCTGTGACACAAACTGCACACAGCAGGTTTTGGGACCCAACACCTTTCCTATAGCAGGATTTAGAATGTTTATAAAACATGGGATTGCTCATTCCTAAAATCAAGGAAATTAGTAGAGCTTTTAAATGCGAAAGATTAACCAAAACATAAAAAAGAAAGAAAAACCTTGTATTCATTAATCCCTTCTGGTGTTTGTTTGATGTCTTTCCCAAGACCTGTTCTGGCTGTCTGTGCTTTCTGATTCATGTTAAGCAGCAAAGACACTCAGTCTAGATGCCCAAGGTTAGCAGGCTGAGGGCCACCAACTCCAGCTTAACAGTCTTTGTTTTCTAAAGAATTTTTTGATTTGCAGATATTCCAGCTAAATTCTAGCTGGAACTGGCAAATTCCCAACTTTGGATGAGAAGGGCAGGCTTTGCACTTTGCTTTGCAGGGCAAAGCCATGAGAATGATTTAAGCCTGTCTAGAAATGATTGTTTCACACTTGTCAGCAATCTGCTGTCAGGGTAGACTGGACTGAGTGTGTGTGCCTTGGTGTGTGTTCAAGGTAGAAAAACCACACAAAACACAACTGGGTCCCAAAGTGTCCTTGGTGATGTTCTCATGGACTGCCAAAGCTTCTTGCATCAGTGCTGCCACTATTGATGTATGCAGGCTTGTCATTTGAACTGCAACATTTTAAAAGCTGAATTTACACAGCTCTTTCCTGTGATGAGGAGTGCTCCAAAGGTCCCCTCAGTCCAAAGGGGATTTGCAGAGCTCCTGAAAAACCTTGCTTTATTAGAAAGATACTGCTCCCTATAAACTCAGGAAAGTGCCATAATCAGCTCTTTAGGAAAGCCCATAACTTAGAACATAGGAAGGAAAGGAGATGGGCACAAAAAGAACACGTTCTTGTTTGTGTTGTAGTCACAAACTGCCAGTAGTTCATTTTACAACTTTCTAAGGCATCACAGACCAGCAGCCCTGCAGGGCTTGGCTGGTGACAGCTGTGGCTGTGTAATGACCTACCGGGCATGAATGAGGGGCTGCCTTTCGCTCTTCTCCACCTTAGTTCTGGAAGGAGGAAGGCGTTAAATCCAAGGATCTCTCCCATTCCTGCTCTTTAATGGCAGCAGTGTCCCCAGAGAAAAAAAAATCCTACAGAGCAGAGGTGGGAACCTGCCCCAAAATGCTGCTTGAGCTGAAATATGTGGATTTGCTGTTCAGCAATTTTCGCAAAATCACAGAATTTCAGAAAAAGACAGTATCTTACTCTTTCACATACCCTCATTCAGGTTGAATAATTTTCTGGTAACAGCCCAAAAGCTTGATTCTGTGCTGTTTTTCTGAGTCTGCCTTTCAAAATCAACAGCTTGTGTCAGAGTAGAACTGGGCCCTCTGCTTGCCTAAGGCATTGAGCATCTTTCACCTCTGCACACAGTTGTCATGACAAATCATTCCTATTACAGGCTTCTCATCTCCTAATTTGCATTCTTCTCCGCTTTATTAAGTGTTCAGACTACTCCTGCACACGGGAGCAGGTTCCAGTGGTGGTGCCAGAGGGATCCATCTGAAGAGGGCCTGTTGCTGAATGGTGGCCCTGAGCAGAAGGGCTCCTGGTGTATTCCTGAAGGGATCACCCAGCATGACACGGGCTGCTGTGACAGACCCAGCCTGGGCTCCTTGTCCCCCTTTCAGTGGAGTGTCCCTGGTGCGGGAGTGTTACCCTGTCACTTGGGATTACCCCAGGGATGGGAAGCATCTCCCATTTGGAACCAGATGATGCCATCAAACATGTACATGGACACCATGGTCTAAATCAATCTCCAGGGACAAAATCCAGGGATAAAGGGAAGGAAGGCATAAGTTCCATGACGAAAAATGTCTCTCAATGTGACCTGTCCCTAAGAAGGGACCAGGAATGAGTGTCCATTTCCACAGCTCTGACTTCCCCATAAACCTGACTCCAGGTTTAAGGGAGGGATAAAACCCAAAAGCACCTGTGCTGGGCATTTATGCCTTACACCATCTCCAACATCCTCCCTGAATGTCAGGCAGCTCAGCCTACTCGGCCTTTTCTCCAGCTGCAAAACCGTCTACAAACCCTTGTTCAGCATTCTTATCACTTTTCTGTCCCTGATTTGATTTTCTCTTTGCCCCGAAATTCAATTTTCCAGCAAATTATCCCAGCTGCTCCCAAGAGTCCCCCGAGCGCTGGCAGCGAGGTGCGTTCCTTTGTGGCACACGCCGCTGAGCGAGGAGCGACGGACACGCGGCGGCCGGGCCGCCCTCTCTGCGAGGGAGCCGCCACGCCGGGCCTGGCGGCAACCGACCAGGAGCAGCCCGAGGGCGGCAGCGCCGGGGCCCCTCCGGCCCCGGAGAGTGCGAGCTCCGCCG
>VZRH01003314.1:1322980-1347748 GCA_013397555.1 Urocynchramus pylzowi | reverse complement strand
GGCGCCGGCCCCGGCGGCCGCCGTGAGGGCCGGGGGCGAGGGGGGGCGGCCAGTCCGCCACCGGCACGGCAGAACGGCCCCTCGTCACCGAGCGCTGAGCGTTGGGGTGGGAAGGGAGCTTTAAAGCCCCTCGAGCCCAACCCTGTGCATTTCCCACTAGACCAGCGTGACCACCCTGAGCGTTTCCAGGGATGGGACGTCCACCACCTCTCTGGCGAACCTGTTCCCGTGCTTTACCACCCTCATCATAAAAACTTCCTTATCTCTAATCTAAGTCGACCCCCCTTTTGAACCATTATCCTTTGTTCCTTTGTTGTTCCTTACAACAGGCCCTGCTAGAAAGTTTGGCCCCGTCACAATCTGCTGCCCTGAAGCGCAGTAGGTGGTGGGCCGTGACAATGTGACAAGGACGTGATTATTTTCTGTGCTTTTACACTTCTGTTCCTTCCGCTGACAATTTCGGAATTCTCTGGTTTTGATATGAGGGCTATATTACTTTATCTGTTTAGGTATTTGCATATTTTGCCCAACAAAAATGTGTTTACGAATGCATATTTCTAACACTGCACATTTCATGTCTGCATTTGCCTGACCCCATTTGTGTAATATAAAATAAAGATCAGTGCTGTAATACAAGTCGATCTAATGGATCAGGTCAGGGATAATAACCAGTGAAGGCTGATGAGTCTGCAGAGAGTATTAAGAGGATGTTGCAAGAAAATTAAAGGATCACTTATATAGCAATTACTGTAAAAAATACACATCTGCAATTTCCAGGAAACTCAGAATCCCCATGAAGTTTAGTAGCAGCTCTCACTCATTCCAGATGAGTGAGATGAGATGGATTTGATAGCCCTGAGTTTGACTGAGGAGTTTGCTTTGCTGTCTCAGGCTCCATTTTTACAAGTCCCCAGTGTCTAATAATGCAGCTAGTCTGGGTTTCTGTTTTCTCTTGGAAAAAATGTCCTCAAGTGACAGCTCCGTGCACGCTTGAAACTCAGTTGTTCTAAATACAGATCAAGCTCTGATTCTGTGTGCTTTTCAATTAGCTCTTTATTGGCACCTTTTCCTACTGAAGTATTAGTGTGGGAATTTTATTGTCATCAGCTGCAATATTGTCTACTGTTATGCCAGAGAGTTTACTTGGATTTTTAGTTTTTATCTTCCCATGCATCTCCTGACAATGGCTCCACACACATTTTCCTGGTCTGGCACCTCTCTTATTGTCTGCTGCTCGTGTCAGAGCAATCACTCCTGTAAAATTGCCTTTGGATGAAGTGTTCTCTTTTTCTTCATGACAAATTAGAATTTAAAAAATTTAAATAATTCTTGTACTGTTCCACTGAGATTTTTGCTCCAACTCACAATGTTGAAGTCTTACAGGTGACTCACCCCAATTAGTCCTCTATACCAAATCATCACAAACTTTTGCAACAAACTTTTTTCCTTCCCCTCAGAAGTATGCACAGTCCAAAGGGAACCATTTGCCCTCCCAGCCTGTGCTAGGTCTTGTGTTACACAGGCAGGTCTCCAGCATATGTTTGCTTTCTGCAGCATCCAGCTCCCTCCAACCAGCAGCCTGAGTTGAGGGACTCGGGTGTACCCACAGCATGGCAGTAATGGATGAGGTTCCACAACTACAGCACAGGGATGCAGGATAGGGATTAATGGAGGGGAGTGATGGAGGCCATCTCTTCACATGGTGAATCCATGACTGATGTTTATAACACTTTCTTCTTATAATATCCTTGTGAGAACTGTAGCCTGTATCTTGGTCACTTGGTGGAATGTGCAGTCTCCAGTGTCTGTCTGTGTGGGTCGTGATTAGCCATCTTCACCTAGAGTAAAAGGAAAGCTGTTAAGAGTATAGGAAACCGACTTCAGAAATAAAGGCAGCCTGTCTTCCTTGTACTTGCAGGGAAAATTCACTCTATTTCAGTAAATTTGCATGTGTGGGGAGATGCTCATTGCTGCAATGCATCAAATTGGAATTTTCCCAATTCCCTTTGACTGGTGTAACCATGGCTGTTTAAGCCCAATTAACAATGGTCTTTACACCCCTTGGTTTCATGGGGAATAAGCCCCCACCTCTGTTGGAAGGCCTGAGGTGTGACCCTGCAGGTGGTTTGCTGCAGCCCCGCTCTGTTCAGTGCCGGGTGCCCACTGCAGTGGTGGGGAATTACCGGGATCACAGGTTTGGGACAGCTCACCCTGTACCCCTGAGTGCTCATCACCCTCTGCACTGCTCCTGCAGCTCCTCCCCAGCCCAGAGCCTGCTCCAGCCTTGCTGCCGACGCTGAGAGTGAGGGATAACAGTGTCTAGTTTTGGTAACTGATGCTAGCTTTCTAAAAACTATTTTAGTACTGTGGGACTTGATGCTACTGCAACTTGATAATAATGGAAACCAGTGATACATGCGAGTGTTTGAATTATAGAAATTATTTCAGAACAGTAGGACAGAAATGTCCCTTTTCTCAGCCCCTCCAGCTTATTGAAACTGGTTGTCTTTTCTGGCTTTTCTTAGTACACCATAACTGCTATTTACATATAATTTATTATAAGCACATGTTGAGTAATAGACCATCAAGCTTTTGGAGCTTCTATTTTCAGTTACATTGTACCGCTGCTGAATAAGAAATGCAACTGCTGAAATTTGTTTTCAATGGTATGTTGATTAAAAGCTGCTTGAGTTTAAAATTTCCAACCATCTAAAATGAAAACCCTTCATATGCTTCATGTCCCTGGCCAGCCAGAGAGTTTATTTCCTACAGTGTATAAATTATAGATTTTGCTGTTTATATGTATCCATCATCAAACTAGGTTAAATTCTCAATTGGCAGTGTGAATTGTCGTGCAGTGAAGCTAACTAGCTGGAACTAATTTTGAAATGGGTATAGTGCATAATTATGGTAACCTAGTGTACAGGGACTGATCTACCTGAATCAGTCATATCTGATGAAGAAAAACATGAATAAAAATTACATTGAAAACATAGCTGCCTGCTTATAAACGAAATCAATTTTTTTTAGGGACTGAAATTCTTTTACTTAGCAGAAAACAAGTGTCAAAGTTGAATATATTTCACACTAGGTTCGTCAGTGAATGCTTTAAGCAAAACCATTGGCAGCAGTTTATGGATAATTTTGCCTCTGGAGAGGGGAAAAAGATGTCCATGGAAAAAGTGAAAACCTTCAAACAAACTTAATGGTTTTAAAATTGATTTGATCAATTCTTTATTCTTGGTTATTCTTTAAATAATTTAGGTTTCCAGTACTGGGGAAATATTTAGCAGGAAAGAAAGCAGCAATGTTGATTTCCATAATGAGGAAGTTTTTGATAGAAAGGAGGTTGCCAGCAGAAGGATTCAGTAAGGATGAACTTAGCAGTGAAGCTATTGGAAGGAAATAGGTGAAAGACATGCAAGGAGGTATGAAGGGGAAGATAATTTAAGGGGATTAAATACAGAGAGATTTGCCAGTCGTGCTGGAGTTTGTGGATATCTGAACTAGAGAGGGACTGGGGGAAGGGATGAAGCCTTTGAACACAAAGAAATTTATGGACCTCTGAAAGCAGAGATAAAGATAAGGCCTTTCAGAGATGGCTGAAGATGAAAGATACACAATTAATCTAACTTTGGGAGATATATCTAGCTAAGGGAACTGCAAGATTTAAAACTTCTGTTGCTGCTGCATGACACGTGTTACGGCGTTGTGTCTCCCTGGGAAACACTCTGTGGCTGGATGAAGAAGGATTCCAATTGCCTTGCCAGCTCCATACCTTGCCAGGTTCATACTGTTTTTCCAGGGTTATTGGTGAACCATGAGCTTTCTGACAAACCAGAGTAGTCAGACTTTGCTATCATGTTATTTTTTCACCTTAAAGAGAAAGGAAGAGGCACTTACATCTAATATTTAC
This sequence comes from Urocynchramus pylzowi, assembly GCA_013397555.1. Taxonomy (NCBI): domain Eukaryota; kingdom Metazoa; phylum Chordata; class Aves; order Passeriformes; family Fringillidae; genus Urocynchramus; species Urocynchramus pylzowi. The sequence goes on along the minus strand of VZRH01003314.1, from coordinate 1,343,832 downwards.
TGTGAATGTAGAGCCCAGTCATCAAGAGCCCAGTCAGTGAAAGGCTCTGTAGGTGTCTGGCTGCTGGTTTGTTATTTGCATGCCGTGGTAAGACAGGTGCTGAGACTTCCACTGGCCCTCAAGTAGCAAAAGTGCTTCTCTAACAGCAGCTATTGTTTATTTTAGTTTTATGAATGCCAGGGTAGCAAACAGCATGGGAAGAAACACAAATCAGAATGTAACATCTTTACAAATATGCCCAAATCATCCTGGGGAAGAGGGAATTGTAGACTGCACCCAGCTTGGCTGAGCTGGAATAGATCAGAGAGGTCGAAGTTCAAACTTTTGCAGTTGTGGGTTCATAGGTTTCTTAAGGAATTCTTCAAGTTTATGTTTGAAAGCCACAAGAAAAAGCCACATTCCTCTCCTACTGAGGAAATTATTCCTCAGATTATGATAATTCATGATCAGTAAGCATTTCTTGATTCTCAGAATATGTTTTTGCTTCTCAGTTGCTCTCTGAACTCTGATGTTCCTTGAGAATACTGCTGAAAAATGCCTTTCCTTCACTGGTGGTCTTCTTCAAATATTAGTAGGTTGTTATCATGTCCACCATTAATAATTTCTTAGCCAAGCAATTTATATTTTTAACTCTTCTAATATGTCCTCATAAATCAATCCTCTTAGTCTTTGGATCATATGTGGTACTCTTCTCTGAACTCTCAAATTTGTCAATATCCAGAAATGTGTATAATATTCCAGATGGAGCTGAACTGCAGCATGCAGTTCCTTTCTCAGTGATGTGACACTATTTACCCTGTCCCATATTGTACTGGCCTTTTTACACCACGGCATGTTACCAATTTGTATCATATAGCCTGAGCTATCTCCCTACATCTCTTTCATCATTATTGCATCTGAGATTTCACCTTCCTGTTATTCCTTCTTAGATGCATTCCCAGGCTGCATTATTTTCCAAGTTGAGTCTCCTTTAGTTATTTTGTTTCCATGGTTCTGTCTTCTCTAGGAAATTCTCTATTATTTTTTTTAGTACACTGTCTTTCTGTCTTTCACACTCATACCTGTGAGTTTCATCAAAGTGCTGTGCATTCTCTTTTCCAGATCATTAATAAAGAAGTCCAACAGACTGTTCCTAATCATCCACATGGCAGCCAGGAGAAAGTTCCCACCACCTTGCTACATTGCAGCTTATTTCCTGTAATTTCATTCCCTCAGCAACTTGAAAGCCACATGGAAATGGCTGAGCCAATGTGAATTACTTTTTCAGCTAAGATCCTGAGAGATACAACATCGTGCCCCTATTAAAGCTCATCTGCACTAGGACAGTCCCCTGTCCTTGCTCAGGGCCCTGCACCCAAGGCTCACTGAAGACAGAGTGACCATTAGGAACAGAAACTGGATTTACGAGTCTGTCTGCAGTACCCTTGCTGTTGTTTAAGGTGGTAATGTTAATATTTCCCTCTGCTTTAATTTTTTCAGTTGTCTTGTGCACAGTGAAGATGAAAGAGTTTAGCTAATTTTTTTAAGTCCTGTAGAATGCATGTTTTCTAGGTTTTTTTCTTTGTTCACATTTCCCCAATGTGTTTCCTTATATGTCCTTCATTAGTTGTTGCAGTTTCTTTCACAGGATCCTCATCCCACTCTCCCTCATTGCTCCCAGCATTTCTTCCTTTTTCTTTCCCACTGAGGAAATACTTGAAAAGGAACTTTATGTCAGAGCCATTTCTGAATCTTTAATTTACTCTTCTCATGTGTGAAAGGATCTGTTGTCACTAGCATTCCTTTTCTTCAAAGAATACTTATTATAGCCTTTGGAAGAACCAAGGTCAATCTCCTAGAACTCTTTGCATAACATGAAATTTTGTAATAGTTTTTTTCAATTGGTTTGGGAGGGCTGAAGGTTTGGGGAGGGGTGTCTTTTGGGTTTGGGATTGGGTTTAATGTGTGTTTATATTTGACAAGCAATTCTTGATTGATCAAATAGTCAGAAGATAATCATTTGTCTTTTTATTTAGCTCCCCTATTTCTGTGAGGAAAATTAAATCCTTGTTGTGAACAAACTTTTGCTCCATAACTTGATACCAGTTTTATTTTTCTGAAGCACTGGTGAACTTACACTGTTTGAAATTAGCATAACTGACCTGGATTTCTTATGCTAGACACTGAAAGTGGATTAGAGTATATCTAGTTTTTCTTCATTTCATAATTTCCATGTATAATTACAGTTAGTGATCTCCAGAATAAGATGAAATTGAATGATTTTGCACTCTTTAAATTACACAGCTAAAAAAATCATTAGAAACATAGCCTTGGATGACAGTAACTTCTTCAAATAATTGATGAGAGAAGGAGTAGAACATGATAGCTATCAGAAACAAGTCTTGGCTCTCAACACAAAAAGGAAGTAAGAAACACAGTGAAAGACAAATTTATGTCTCATATTGCTTCTGTGACACTTCTTTCAGTTTGAAAGATTTTGGTAAGTGATAAGTAATCAGCATAAATGTCTTAAGGAGCAGACAGGTATTACTATCTCTCCTATTAAAGGTGTGAAAGCAAAGGGGTGGCAGTGAGGCAAATTGACCACGTGGCATGAGCAAGACCTATAGTGAAATAAAAAAAAAAATCTCTTATTATGTTTACCCAACATTCTTTGAACTTAGTGTGTTATCTTTAAAAAAAAATAACAAGCACACAAAAGAACTAGGAAATAATGTTGCAGGAGATTCTCCTGTTGTCAGGAGAAAGGCATGAGACTGATCTAATAATTCACATTTCTACTACTTAACTTTCTGAGTTATATTCCTGGATAGAGAAATTTTTTTTGAGATGCTGTCTGGTTCTATCAAACATCTAAGTTTAAGTTATTAGGGATATTCTTACAGTGAATAATTTGATCACAGGTAGGGCTCACTCTTTCAGAAGTTCCTTGGAATATGCTGCAATGATTGCCTGTAGTCCTCCCAGCTATGGTAGCAGTGCACTGAAACAATGTTAATTGACAGAACCATTGTTTCAGCCCACTGCATGTTGTCCTTTTCCCATACTGCTGGATGCAGCTCAAGTTCAATACTGTCTATGCAAAGTCTGCTGTTGATTTCAGTGTGCTATGAATCCACTGTGCTTAGGCAGAAAGGACTCAGAGCAGCATGTTTTTTCTGTGTGTGTCATCTGATGTTCTGCTACAGCCTTGTGCCTTAAATGTGAATCTTACCAAAGAAATTGATAGAAAGTGTGAAAAGTACCACACTTAGCAGGTCAGGTCTCTGGCTTTCATTTGATTCTTTTAAACAGAGGAATGTAATTTTTTATGGAATGCAGTAAATACCAATGTTGAGTTAAAAATACAATTTAAAAAGTATTCTTTGCTTACTCAGAGATGAGAAGGAAAGAGACGTCAATTAATAGTAGTTAAGAGCCTACATGTAATGAATGGCTAATTTCAGTCATGTTGTTAGAAAATAGGTGACTTCCTTATAAAACTTTATCATAGTTGGCACTCTTTCTCTTATTAAAAAGAAACAAAAGAATGGTCTGGCATGAAGCCTATGCTGCATTTTACCTTTAATGGAGATCTCTTCAGAACTAAGTTTTAGGCAGACTCATGAGTTATATTGCAGCAAACTTCCATTTTTATTGCTTGTTATGAATGTGAGTTTTATGGAAAACAGGACTCTCAAGCTAACGGCTTTTTGCTCTTATAAAAATTTAAAGGTTTTTTTTTTTTTTAACCTAGGACTAGCAGAGTATTATTTTCTCAGAGTGTGCAAGCTTGAAAAATGAAAGCATCTGAAGAACAGCCTGCATTTAGGTGACTAACAGCAAATGTGTGTGGTCTGAAGATGGAGCAGGCAACATTCAGGTGTTGGCTGTTTTGCTGGCTGCCTTCATTCAGAATAGGTGTTGTGGGGGGCTCCTCTGCCTTTCCCCTGCACAGCTGCTCAGGAGATGCCATTGGTGTATACACAGCCGTAAAGGTTTAATGCCTCCCAGTTGTGGGCTGCTTGAACCTTTTGGTTGGTTGGTGCCAGCAGCAATATTTCAGCCTTGTTCTCTGCTGGGTCAGGGTTGGTGGTGGCTGTGGGCACCGGGAGCAACTGGGGGCAGAGCGAGGGGGTCCTGCCTGGCCCCAGCCCAGCAGCACAGCTCTCATGGAGGTGTGCCAAGCTGATTTTGTAGGTCTGCAGTGGGTCTTCTCTTCTAGTCTTCATACAGTTGCATATGAGTTATCTGAATTTATTGTTAGAAAAACCCCTCTTACTTGAAACATGTTCTTCGTGCTTTCTGATGTTTTTTCCTTACACTGGAAAGGAATGTGGCTATATTAACATTTGATTATCTCTGGTGGTTTGCCTCTGCCGTTGCATTTCTGTAGCCGATGTTTTCCTTTTTTGGGCTCAGACGCTTTTCCCCTCGTTGTGCGGCCCCTGTCCCTCGCTGTGCGCGCAGTAACCCCTGGCAACACGCGGGACCTCGGCACAAACACGACGGCGGGAGCTCCCCGCGCTGGAGCGCACGTCTGCGGCGCCCATCCGGCTGGGGACACCGCTCTGGGGCTCTGTGGCCTGACACGCTCCCTCGTGAGCTGCCAGAAGCCCTTGTCCCTGGCTGGGCTTTGTTCCTTCGTGGCAGTGCAGCGAATGAAGGTGCTGTGAACCTCTTCGTGGTTTACACCATGTGAGGTTTTCAGACTCGTCCATCATCGGGCTTATTTTGTTTCAGCAGGTTTTGCTGACATCAATAATGACACAATGAGGTCAGCACTGAATTCTTCTGCAAATCTGTCCTCTAAGGAATTTGTTTTTCCCCAGTAAACCAGTAAATAAATAATCTGGTACTCTATAGTGATTTAGTTTCTTGAGACACTTCAGCTCAGCAATGCTGTGTGGCTTTCAGAGAAGATCTGTTTTTGCCTGGTTGGGTGGCTGGGTTGGCAGAGAAGCAGCAAAGTTAGGTCATCTGTCAAAGGGCTTCACCAGGAAAAGGATGGATTTGGGCTGGACCCAGGCATGTCCTGGATCTGCGAATCCAATTCAGCGAGAAGCGTGATTTTGCTTTTCCCCTCATGCTTACGCATCCAGAATGCACTGCCCAGCCATGCTGGTTTCAAATAATGCTTCTGATCGTGAGGCAAGGAAAAACGTGGTGATCTTAAGGAAGGGTGGGTGGCGATTTCTGTTGTTGTCTATGTCTGTGCAGAGACAACTCGAATTAGTGGAAACCCCTGGGAGTGTCTGAACACAAAAGTTGACCCACTGAGTATTTCGCCATCTGCTTTCTTTTGGAAGAAGTATTCCAGGGAAAGTTGGGAAAAAGTCATGAGTGCTTTAGAGCTAGCATTGTGATATTATTTCCTGAAGATTTATTGCCTTTTGATGGCAGTCTTTCAGCAAAAACTCATGAGTAGTTATGTTGTGAAGGAATTAGGAACTTTTGTGGCTTGTCTTTAATTTACAAATCAGCAAGAGTATATCTCTCTGAGGTGACATGTGATCTTGAGTAATTTACATTATATGACACGGCAACTTTCTCCTGTGTGCAAATAGCCTTCCAGGAACGTGACAAAATGGCAGTCACTCACATTTAAATGTTGGCTTGTAACACAAAATTTAGAGCCAACTCAAAAGATTTTTAGACTTGAGTGGTCCCATTAGAAAATAAGAGATCCAAAAGCTGAATTTGAATCAAACTGGAGTATCGTCTGTAATTTCAATTTGTTTGCTCATCTTGTCTTTCAATACAGCTTATATTTTAAAAGGCCTTTTTGTGTTCAGTATTTCTTTCTTTAGAAACACCCTTTTGCATATTTATATCCTTCCATATGTCTGTGCACATTTAATTTTTGTTACATTTTTTGTCTTATTTTATTTTCATTCAGGATCTGAACAATATGTTAAATATGCATATTCGTGCTGTTTCTCTCTACCCTTATTGCCTAATTAGGAGAGTATTTTCCTATTTGTTCCTGGTAATAGAAGATTTCTAAAACAATTCCATAGATCTAGACTTACTATTAGGTTCTGTTTTGGAAGGAGTTATTCTCCTGATGAAAATACAACCATTGTATCAATTTATTATTCAGTCTAACTCCCTGAATCCAATGTTTATGGCAAAGGATCAAGTCAATAAGGCTTTATGACTTTGTCACAGTAGAGTCCTTTCCTCATTCAAGGAATAAATCCCAGGCCACACAGAAACCCATTATGTATTCTTGATATGTAAACCATTCCAGAATAAAATTTAATAACAGTAATGAAACTAAATCAACGTGACAAATTTCAAATAATGCAGTGGAACATTTTTTTATCCTCCAGCTGTTAAGACTAACTGAAATGGCAGAATTATGATGTGCAGAGTCCTGCAGAAAAATGCTATGGATTTCGCTGCTGCTTCTGCAACAAGAAACAACCTTTATCAAGAAAACATCTGCTGAGTTCCTGTTGCAGTCACTGGCAGCTGAAACTACTGCACAGTAAATTATTCTTCCCATTCCATCAGCTCTGTTCTTTATTCCACTGATACAGCATGCAGTGCACCACCAGTAGTTGTTAGAGTATTTGTGGTGCATATATGCTTGCTCTTATAAATGAAGAGGTAAACAACAGGCAAAAGTCCACATCCATAAGGTTTCTGTTTCCTACCCCTTGCATATGTTTAAAGGGAGTTAAAACTAGATTTTAGGAGTGTCAATATCATTTTAATTGGGAAGATAATCTGCCTCAGATTCTATGGCAAGAAAGATCATCTTGATAATAAATAAATATTTTTGGGCACATTTTTGATTGATTCAAATCAGTGCATAGTTTGGACCCGGTCTAGTTTTTGTTAAGTCCTTTCTTGTGTGTTGTTGGCAATTTTCTGAAAGGTGTAGATCTCCACTGGTGTATGCTACTGGAGAGTGAGCTAACAAAGGCTGTGTTAACTAACAAACCATGTTCCCAGAGCTGTGGAGGTTGCTGACATGATGGATGGTGCTGCAGTGTCAGGTAGGGCCCTGCTTAGCCCCCCTTCAGGGGCCTCTGAGACTTTGGAAGGCCTTGTGCATTGGTTCCATGTCAGGACTTCCTATAAAGTCAAGTCAATCCCAGTATGAAAGGCCCATAAACAGAGCCAATTAAAGCACAGCCTTGCCCTGTGCTGTCACATAGCTGCTCCACAGCAGACCTGACTGCTGTTGCAGAGGGCTGGTACATATGGCTGGGTTTGCTCCACCTGTGGGAGTGTGGAGAAACCAGATTCTCTGGAAATAAAGCAGTCCTGGTATAGGTATAGGTAATGGTCTAGTAAGTAAATAAATAAATATATAAGGGGGTTGGAGGGGGGGAGGGGGCACTTCATCCACATATCCATCCCATGCCCATCATTCTGGCAGCTCTTGGTCCACTGCAGAGGGACTGGAGGAGGCAAGAGCCACCTGGGACTGGATGGCTTAGGCACACGATGCTGCTGGATCTGCAGCTGTAGGAAGAGGACACATGGCTTACGTGCTTTTAGAAGGGTGACAAAAGTTTGTTCCTTCCTTGAGGGGAAGTGGGGAAGGTGGACTGGCCTCGGGGAGAGTTTTGCATGTGGACCCTTGTGCATTTACCCTTCCTGTTTACGCATTACTCCAGTTGGCATGACAGTTAAAAACAACTCAGATCCTGGTAGTGTTTTTAATATATATGTCCTGCAACTGCAAAGGGATATTCCCTACTTATATGAGCCAGTATTTTTTAATTACTTGATGTACTTTTGCCTCTGTGGAGCCTTCAGCTTGTTGTGCTAGCAGAGCTATTTATATTCTGTCTTGCCTTGGGACTACTTTCAGAACAGTTGGTATTCAACCTTTCTGAAGAAAAGTCTTTAAGCTCTGGAAGCAGGCAATAAAAAACTAGAAGGCACACAACACAACAAATAATACTAGTTGCATCAAATCCTATTAATTATTTTTAAGTGTCCTTCAGCTCAGTTACAGAGGAAACTATTGCCTCTTGGCTTAGAATAAAAGCAGAGAGGCTGCATGATGGGCTGCTATAACCCTTCCCCTGCGCACTGATGGGAATGGAGAACAGGCTTGTGTTCACTGCCCTCACTGTGTACATAAGGTCAATGTATCAGAAAATAGCCAGTCAAGCTGCTAGTTACAAGGGCTTTCATGCCCTGATTATGAATTTTATTTAACTGTTAATTTTCCTTTAAAGATTGATATTATTCTCCTTATTGCATTATACACACAACACAAATTTATTTATTTAATTGTTTTTTCAATATATAAAGGAAGAATTAAAATACTCCCGAACTGTATACCCAGTTCACAGAAATGTTGAGCAATGGACCCAAATGTGTGACAGGATGGGAATCTGCTCTCTCTAGGATTTCACAAGGGGATAGGGAGTCACGTGTATTCACAATGGTATGTTTTCTCATAAAACTAGTGAGTCACTGCAACCAAAATGATTTCAAGGAAGGGTCATAGTTTCAAAATGGTTTGATTTAGAAAGTAGTGGGAAAATTTTTTAATTTTTGAAGGACTTGTGTCCACATTTTCTTAATGGAAAACAAAAATTGTTTGAGGTTACATTTTCCTTTGAAACTCAGGCTAACTCAAGACAAGCTTAAATATCCAAAAAGGAAATATTAGCATTTTGAAATTAGTAAGGACATGTTTGATTCCCTGTCACGTTTTATTTTCAATTTTGTGAATTTTGATAGCTCATATTTTTTTAACACAAGGAAGCCTTTCTTGACTTGTTTGTGGTTATACAGTATCTGAGACAAATTAATTTGGAGTAAACATTCAAAATGTTATTAACCTGACTGTGCTTGGAGTGAGGTCTCCTATGACTGACCACAGAGTAACAGACATTTGTTATTCACGTTGTCTGCCTCGTCCCTGGGTTGTCTCTGAGATAGCCCATGGTCTCATGCACTCATGTTACCCATCCCTCAATGACATTTTGGAAAAATTGAATTCTCAGTGTAACCTTTTGGAGTGTTCTGAACATCCTGGACTTGTTACATCATCTCTTGGTTAGCAGAAGCTGAGAAGATGCTGTCCAGCTCTCTTGCTTTCACCAGATAAGCTTCTGTTTTGGGAGATGAAACAGGCAGCAGCTGGTGTATTATAGATCAAGTAGTAGGTAGTCTAAGAAAAGGTTGGGCTTAACTGTTTTGAAACACATATAAATCTTAAAAAATATGTTTAAAATGAGAAAAAAATTGCACCTGTTATGTGCCAGTGTTCTCACAGTCTAACCTGGCAATTTTTAATATTCTATTTCTCTGCTTGCTCATAGCTGTTATTCACTCAAACTTGTATTGCAAGTTTTTCACTCAAACTTGTATTGCAGTGCCAGTATAATGCAAAATAAGCTGTGTGCAGGTAACAGTGACCTCACTGTAACCGGTGTTCTGGCTGAAGTGTAAAACGCTCTTGTGAGCTGGGCAATATCAAATTGCACTGTATATTTTGCAATCCTTTTTATAGCCCATCACTTTGGTTTTACTAATCTTATTTCAATTTCCATACCATAAATCCACAGGAAGGTGGGGCTGTGTTTTCAGGAGGTTGCTCAGGAGCTTTCCCATGCCACAGGAACCACCAAACCTCTGACCCAGTTACAGCATACTTGTGGTGGGGGCTGTGTGTGACTGTGGTTTTTGATTAGGACAAAACTTGCCCTAAGTCCCACAGACAGCTTAAACTGCAGGGTATTAAATTCCTTTTTGGAGAAGCCTCCTTTAAATTTTGATTTCCAAAGATGTAGGATGACCAAAGTGTGTCGGGTGCAAGAGGGCATGGCATCCCTGCCTGACAGTCCATCAGAAGAAGGACCATGCCCAGAAGTAAATGTACTCAAGCATTCCTCTAGCTATGAACTATGAGACTAGCAAAGCCAGGCATTGATTCCTGGACTCATCCAGCCCTGTTCTATAGAATGCCCAGGTTTGACTTTAAAATTAACCTACTGACCAGCAAGAGGTCTTTTATAATTTGCAGTTAAAGCTGTGCCAGCTAGAACTTTCATTTATTTACTTTTATGTAACAGTGAGGCTATGTGAATAATAAAGGTTAAGAAAATCCTCTTTATAGGAACTATAGCTTATTCTATCAATTTCCCCACAAGTATGAGGCAAGAATCACCCTCTTGTGACATCTGTGACTAAGAGGACTCATTTGTTGCAATGTGTGAACTGCTTTGCAGGTATCATAGCAAACCAGAATAATTTAGCAGGCTCTGGTAATATTCAGCCTTTTCTTCAATTACCTTCTCTAGAAAAAATCAGGATTTCTGACTACACATTCTCATGTTTGAAAAATCCAGACTAATGGATTTTAAAATCCCCAAATGTTGTTATTTTTATTACAATATTCATTAAAGAATGGCTTGAGGTTTTTTTGATAATTATACTGTTATTAATCTTTAAACTTTTACGTGACTTTATTGTTCTCTAACCACTGAGCTTATAATTCTATTGCTATATTTGTGGTTGGCCAGGCATGACACATTGTACCACACTAACTTAATTTTTTTTTTCCATTCTGTTATTAATGGTCTATTGGTTTTTTTTTAATAGCAGGAATCCTATAACATCTTGTAGTTGACTCTTAAAGTACAGAGGAGAATTAGTATGTGGTGGTAAAGTTCCAGCCTCTTGCAAAACCAGGAATATGAAATAATGAAGAAAAACTAGTGTTCCTTACTGACAGTCTTCTAAAACAAGGAGTTAAATAATTGTTGAAAACATAAAGGTAATGGAATAAATTTGTGGTTGGCATTTAAATACGCTTGCCTAATTGGTGACTATATGCATTGTAATGTAATTATATTAATTATAGCAAATGTTTTTATTATTGTCATGATGACAAGTACACATTCTGAAGTGGGCTGAAGTTTTCAAGAACTTTGTTTTGTGATTTTCACTTTAGAGAACACTGGCTCTAGTGTAGCAGTCACATTTGCAGCAGTGACCATGCAGCTGGACATTTTCGACATCAGTGTGATGCCTGTATCTCTGATAACCTGTTCCTAGGTGCTCATGAAATTGCAGGGTTCTGCAGTCGCACAGAACCCCCTAGAGGCTGCTCAACAAATTATCACGGGTGGTGGCGGGTGCTTAAAAAATCAGTTGCTTCCAATTGTCGTAAGAATTTAACATCCTGTTTTTGTCTTTCTACAGCCTCGGTTCTCTCAGTAGTTCCAAAGTTGCATTCCTGCATGTTTTTAACAGGATGCAACTGCCATTTCCTTATTTTGTACGGCTATTTTTATTAGATTACAATTACTTTACGTTATGATTGATTGAAGGCTAAAACTCAGCTATTCATTTGATGTTCATGTCATCAAAAATATTTCTTTGAAGTTAGAATTCTTCTAAAAACAATATTTCCCCTCAGTTTTGAACACAGTTTGCAAAATTAATGAACAGCCGCTGTAGTAGAGAAGAGTGCTGTGTTCTGTTTATGCACAATCTGTATTGCTTCACATGAATTAAGCTCATGTTAGAAAGGGATGAAATCACTTGAAATTGTGTAAAAAATCTGCTTTGTTAAAAAGACATGCTTGCTTTAAAGACTACATAATGCATTGTATGCACACCTCATTTATTACTCCATGCTTTTCTGCTGCTGTAAAACTGCTGCCAAAACAGATCATGCTAGCAAAAATTTTCTCAGTTTCTCGGTAAAGCTAAATGAAATCAAATATAAAGTTTGTGATACATTAAATCACAAATATAAATATATTCTTTACAGCCAGCTGTTATGTCTAAATGTGCACATTTTAAAATGGAAACATTTATCCAACATGCTGATTAGCAATTTCAGTTCTGAAAAGCCTGATTACATTTAAGATGCAAAAGATTAAAATGACTAAACAGATAATGTTAATAGTTCATCTTCCTTGATGGGTTTATATGTTTAAAATCACAAAAGTTGCACCAGAACTTCTCGCATAGTAAACTCACCAGAAATAGTGTGGTTGTAATGTCTCTCACTGCAAGTTGTAATCTCTTATGGCCACTGTTTGAAGGAAAGCTTCTGGCTGAGAATGCCTGTCTGTGTTTCTTTTATGATATTTACACACACACACACATCCACCTCTAATTTAAGCTACAAAACTACATAATAAATGGTCGTACTAAAAATGTCTGAAAAGAGTAATGAACAGTTATCTTAATTACTAGTAGAACTCTAACTCCTGTAGAAGTTCATATTTGCTGTTAATAATTAATTTTTCAACTATTCTTCTGCTCTGTGAATACAATTAATTAAAAGAAAAAACAAAGTCTGCGTTTACATTTTGTCCAATCCAATCCTGGTTACAGCTTAATTCTCCCATTTTTGTTATCTATTTCTTATATAATTGAACACGCAAATGCAAAGGTAAAAATATTGCTATAGCCTTTTTTTATATGTTAGCAATCAGTGGTTCAAAAGTTCATGCAATACCATATGTCCTAAGAATATTTATCTAAATCTAAAATAATATGGATCTGTCAAATAGGATCCTACATGGTAACAAATGATGGAATGCAGGGGAACTCTTAGATTTAGCCCTTTCTTTTTTGTCCTGCAAGCTAATGCAATAAGACCAATAATAAAAGGTTGTATAGTAGGCCAAAAGTCTGTGACAGATAAAAAAGAAATGTTGGAAACTGATGAAGCTTTTGCACAATTAGATTTTTTGAGGCAGTGCTGTAAGGATTGTCCAGGGCCTGTTCAGTTCTGATTGATGGTAAAATCATAACTACATCATATTAGCTGTAGAGTTCACTGACAGGTTACTGCAGATTAATATTGCTACTGCTGCTCCCTTACCATCAAACTGGTGGAAATATGAATTGAGCTGCTCCTACAACAAACCATGCATATTAAGAGGTAGCGTGTGTTTTACTGAACCATCTCCATTCTGTCCTTTGGGAAGGGGATGCGAACAACATTTATCTCCCAGGTATGCAGATATGGAGTAACATACTAATTAGTTTTTCCAGAGGACTTTGAGGATGCTGACCACTTAGCAATCATGCACACTTAGTGTTGCTTTGAGGTTTAGTTTATGTTTAAAGCGATAGTTGCAAATTATAATGAATGGTGTTTTTCAGTGATTGAAATAATGGATCTCAAGTGAAAAAGCAATAGCATGTAGTAGGTACATGCTTGTTGGGGAAGATGAAATAAGAGATATTTTTAGGGCCCAGGCTGAGGGAGATGCTTCACCCCTTCAGTGCTGGCTGAAGAGACAAGGCTGGGGTGAACTGGAAGTCAGCCCAACGTACCGGGCTCTGGGTGTGAAGTGAAGCCCAGGATTGTGCCTCCCCAGTTGCCATGGTAGAGGCAATATTCTGTGGGTTTGAAGTCACAAAGAGCCCTCTGTTTTTGTTTCTTTCTCTGTTGATATCGGGACTTTATTCTGCAGGATTTCCTCTCACCTGGCACCTCTGACACCCTCCAAATACCAACTGATATTTACTCTGCAGGCCTTGAGAGATGAACTCTTTTTCCTTGGAGGAAAACCCAAATCTGGCCATTTCCTCTGCACACCCTGTAGGTATTTTCTTCTTTTTCCCATTGCCAATGATTGTGACAAGTACTGTTTCTCACCACTTCAGATGTGAGAAAAGCGTACTGACCTCCCCTGGTAGGCACCTCTCACCTGCTCCTATCCCAACTGCTCTACATATTTAATAAAAATCTGCCTAAACCCATCTGTTTCTTTCCTCATGGGCCAACATCGTATCAGAATGCCTTTGGCTGGTGAAAAAGATACATTTCCATAAAAAAAAAAAAAAGTCCACTTGCTTCTGCAAAAGGGCAGCTAGAGAAAAGGTACTGCTGGTGGGTAGTTGCAGAGGAAGCAAGGTACTATTGTTGGAGCTGGCAACCATGGGAAACATGGGGTACCAGCTGCCCAAAGCAGCATTTACTTCTGCCCTCTGCTTTGAGCTTTGAACTTTGCTTCTGCCCTGATCTCCTTACTGACCTCCTCTGCCTCAGTTTTACCATCTCCAAAGTGAGAATAATGCTGTTGGGAACGTGGTGAGGAGCAATTCGTTAGTGCTTTCTGGGATTCCAAACAGGAAATGCACCACCAAAGTGCACAGCTCTACAAAAACTGTTCCCCAAGTGTAACGTAATAGCATTTGTGATTTTAAAAATGTAGGCATGAATCTTAACTGCAAATCTCAGCTGAGTTAAATGTATTTTTTGTCAAGGAGACATTGTTTTTTTTATGATAGCTACTCTGTGATTCATGAGTCAACATGCTATACAAATACCAGAAGGCATAAGTGAATTATAGACATTTCTCAGGAGTGGCACAGCAGTTCTCTATTACCCAATTCAGTTAAAATATCCTATTTATCATACTTTTTTTTTTTTTAATGGATGAATCCTGCAGTTTTTAGTTAAGTGAAAAATCTGTGTAAGGAAACATGCTCTTTGGCTGGAAATGAGTTTGGATAACAACTGCAGCTTATGTTATAAAAACAATTTAAGAAAATGATATATAATAGTCTCACTGTAAATTATACATCTTCAGTGGCATTTAATAGCCTGTCATTTCTATCTGTTGCACATTTATTTTATAAGACACCTAGATTCTTATATCTATGTGTTTTTGGAAATTATTTCTCCTTGACACAAATAACATTTAAATTAAAGTGTACTAGTCTTTTTGAAAAGTTTTGAATGTATTTGTCTAAGGGTATAGGAGGTTGGCAAATTTGTGATGAGGCACTGTACATTGAAAAATACCTATCTGTCAATATGAAAAATGCTTTGTGAGTATACAAAATCTTTCAGTGAAAAAAGCAAGGTTCAGAACAAAATTGCTACTTCAGTCCCAAAAAGAAGCCAGTGTGAGACCAGGAACTGGCATATCTACCTGTCATATGTGGGAGACCCAGGTTCAAGTCCCTCCAGGAATTTGAACCTGGGCTTTCTGCATTCAGATGGGTGCCCTGGCAATGGGACAGGGTTAGACCACGTGTCAACGGGTTTTAAAAAAAGTCAGACTATTTCGCTTTTCTTTCCAGGGCAACATGAGTATTCTTTGGGTACTTTGAAGTTTTTCAGGACAGATAAAGCTGTTTCTTTGAAATCACTTCTCTGCAGTCCATATTTTCAAGAATTTTTAGGAGACTGGATAAGCAAAGTCTCTTACAAGTTAAATGCATCACAGGGGCTGATTTGTCCATGACATAAACTTGTTGACTTCCAAGTTGGTCTTATTACCAGCAGGATTGAATTTGGCCAGTAGGCAGTATTTATGCAAAAAAGAGCAACATATTTAGTAAGGAGAGGATCAGATGTTCATGTGGGGACAGGGGGGAGGAGGACATATGGGGGTGAGCTGTAGAGAAGCAAGGGGAAGGCAGAGAAAGGAAAAGGTCATAGCGTGAAAGGGTGCTGTGAATTCCAAAAGTGTCTAATTAGGTTTCTGGCTGTGGAATTTGCCTTTGCCCCAAGCCAAGAAGCCCAGCTGTTTTACAACAGGGCTTTTGCCTCCTAGCAATGACTGCAGACAATGTGTGACCTAAACTGCAAGTGTATTTATAAGGACAACTTCCTTGACTCTTCTCAACAGATTCCATAAAATATGTTCAAATGTTATTTAGAAGGTTGCATAACTGTTTCGGTTTTTTACGCACTTTTCTTGCTTTTGTTGGGCATCTAAATGCAATTTGGAAAAGTCCTAAAAAGTGGGGAATGGCTCTCATTAAAGGCACTCTTCTGAACATGTAGTCTATTGCATTATTTTAAAAAAGTGTCAGTCTTCAAAATTAAATGTTTGATGGAATATTAAATTTGATGAATCATTGCCAGTTTCCATGTTTGTTAGCTTTTATATACCACATTAAAGCATTCATTAATGTCACACAACACTGCTTTGATTGAGTCCTAAAAGGTTAATGACTTGATACAGGCTGGTATTCTGAGCTTTACTGTTTGCAGGCGGGTTGTGGTGAATGCGAAGTGCTTTGAAATTCTAACAAAGAGAAATCTTTCATTTTTCTCAGTTTCAAGTTCAGAAAGTGTTCTCAACTGCTCTGGATGTGCTAGACAAACTAGAATTAGCACCATTAATCTACAATATTTTTTTTGTTTTCTTTTTTTTTTTTTTTTTTTTTTTTTTTTTTTTTTTTTCTTACAGGACTTAAATTTGTTAGTAAAAAGCTTCGTATTTATATGATTCCTCAGAGAAGGGTGGAGTAAGGTACATACAGACTCCATGTATGCTGTCCATCTACTGTTGGTATCTTTAAGCTACCTTGTCAGTCAATTTGGGAGGCTGCAGCTACAATTTCCCCATTTTGAAAGTGATGAATGTAAAATTCATCCAGAATTATCCCCTACTCTTAGATATGCCAAATATTTTACAAATTATCAGAAGCTTTCAAAATAAAGTTATTTTAGTGTAGCTGCTGTGGACACATCCTTGAGGTTATGCTTTGAACAAGTCAGAGTGCAGGTTGGAGATACAATTAATATTTTGCCCAGTGCCCTCTTGGCAATGGCCAAGTTGGGTAGCCTGGTCAAGTACAGGCATTTTTATACACTTAAGAAAGCCTTGCCTTTATGTCACCTGAAAAATCCTTGGGTGAATGGCCAGTATGGGCAGCACAAAGAAGGAAATAACATTTCCAAAGTCTGTCCTCCTAACTACGCTGTGTCCAGATTTCATGAAATTTGAACTCTCCTGAGATGGAAATAAGCTTCTTGACAAAGTCATGTGTGAAGTTAATTTTGCTTTAAGATGGTATTGAGGTTCTGCTCTGAGGGGAGTTGTTAGTAAAACAAATGACTCTAACTGTTTTAGTATGGAAGACAAATCAAAGCATTTCCATGAAGTAACAGGGGTGACCAGCTGTAACTTAACCATTTCCTGAGCAAATACAAGCTGCTCTATTGGAGGGGGGATAGTTCCCATGTTAGCCATTGTACGAAGAAAAATAAAAGTTCATATAAAAGAGCCCACCAAGGGTTATATGGCTGCAATTGTTTCCAAACTGAAACAACTTAGTATCTGTTTATGATTGTCAGTATCATGTTATATTGTTCTTGTAGAATCCATAAAACATAAAAGTCTGCAGTATTGCCTCTAAACACCCAGCGGCTGCAGCCAGGCGACTTCAGAGCCGATGCATTTAAACAGAGGGAGGATAAAAGCAAAAGTTAATAAAAAGTGGACCTTGATTTTATTTATAATTGCAATGTAATTTTGATGAGGTGCTTCATTTGAACATAGAAGAGCAAAAAGCTAAGCCGAAGCTGATGAGATTAAGAGACTTAAACTTGCATCCTTTAAATGTTTTTTTTTTATTTTATTCAAGCATTTGAGATGAGAAAAAGAAGCAATAAATCTGAATTCCAACTTTTTCACCAGGGCTCGTGTTTCCACAGTTCAGAATGGTGCCCATTAGCTTTCTGAGCCACTCAGATGTATAGCATGCTATCATATTAGCACCACTTACATGAGAATATTCATTTGCATTTTCACAGTTACTTCCTTTGCATTGTGTATGGCAAGTGATGCAGAAAACAAGTGGGCAAAGATGTGATTCTCTACATAAAAAAAACTATCCCTTGGAAGAAGCTACAAAACCATTCAGTGTCTTAGAGACAGGGATTTTGTCACTGAATACAAATATAAACTATTCTCTTTTTTTCAGATAATGCCAAAGTGTTTGAAAAACAATACATACCTGGACTTGAAAGCAAGCTGATGGAAAGACAGAACATTCATTTCTTGGTAAATCAGATGTATTTTCAAGCACTGTCACACTGGCTAACTACAGTGGCTTTTTATTTTCTGATTTTAGCAGTTTCAGATTTCTCTATGTTATTTCTGGCAGTCCAAACATTTAGGTTTAAATACATTTAGTGTAAGATACAGACAAACTGCTCACAATGTATACAGATACCACATGGGTATCTGCAGTCCACAGACATTTCTGTAGGAACAGGACCATGATGATGACAACAACACCACCACCAAGAGAGACAGAGGGAAAGAGGGAAAGAAAAAAAGAATACATCATTTGGTTAATCCTATCTTAAAAGATACTTCAAAGCAAATTATGCAGAATAGCTCTTATCAACTGCAGCTGCTTAGTAGGAATGTCATGTGAGCAACACAGTTTGTAGGATAATGGATTTATGTCTAGCAGGAAGTCAAATGTGTGACGACTTCATGCAGATTCTGTTAGGAATCATGTTGCTAATATTTCTTCCCATCCTGACAATGTCATAGAAAAACAATGAAAATTTTATATTTGAAGCCCGTATCAGATGACACGGGGAATGCAGATGAGAGGAAGCTTTATTTCAAGGGCAGATTGCATTAGGAATGATTCCTTTTAGAGTTGTCCTTGCCAGAAGCAAAGCTCTTAGCTTTCCTGATTCAAAAATAAGGGGCATATCTTCACATGGAGGAAGTGTCACTGTTCTCTAAAAGCCAACAGTAAGATGGTAATTTATGATTTGGCCCACATACTGATGAGTCTGATAGATGAGTTTATATTGCTTGCTCATAAACAAACCCAGTTTGTTTCAGTTCTCAAATTATTAGTTCTATATAATCACAGGTGCTCCGAAAATGAAAGAGAAAAAATAATCGTACTTGCTGAACTTGAAAAACTCAGCACTTCCTGTTTTAAACCAGTCGTTATGTCTCTCATAATGATTTAATATTTTATTATCCTTGCCTACAGTGGTCTTTTACCATGTCTATATAAACTTAATTTCTAATGGTCTCAAAGGACATACTTGGTATTTCCAGAACAAAACAAAATTAAAACATATACCCAGAAACCACACACATGCACACACAGTCCCAAAGTACTATAATGCTTAAGGCTTGATCCAAAGCCCATGGAGGTTTCTGTGTGGGATCTGGGCTGTGCTGACTGACAGATTGGTGCTGTGACATGCTGAACAGCAGCTGAGCCTCTTGCCTTCCCCTGGCTCCTCTAGCCAGCAGCACTTGTGGGGTAATTCAGAGCTGTTCAGCCTCTGGAGATGGCACTTTGTGTCAGCCTGAAACAGCCTCATCTGGCGACCATCACTGGTGAAACACAGACCCCAGGGGGTAGAAATGCTGCTCAGCCCAACAGCAGGCTTTAGAAAAAGGAAGACTAAAAATGACTTGTGTGGGGAGAAAAGCCATAGAAATTGTCTTGACTAATTGTTTGTTTTTATAAGCTTATGGAAAGAGAAGAAGTGATCCAACAATGTAAATGGCAAAGTATGTGAAATGGCTAATGAATTTAAAGACTTGACAGTAGGAACTGTACTGAATTGTTGCAACTGATTCTTATTTGAATTGCAGCAGGTTTTCCAGGAACAGCAGAGGCATGGACCACTTACTCCACAGAGGTGCCAGTTGTGACTGGGAAGCTGTCCTGCTGCAGCGGGGGATGGGGTGCACATGTGGCCCGCACGCTGCAGAGCGCGCACACACCCGCAGCTGGGCCGCTGTGTGCCTTGGCACGCGGATAATAAATTAGCAGGTATGTCCCTCTGCTTTTTCATTTCCTCATGCACTGTCTCGAGCTGTGCTACATGTATTACATATGCTTAGGTCACAGAAGGGTTAGGGACATAACTACTGGATCCCAAAGGACAGGTGGAGCAAAGCCAGTATAATCTCTGCATCCAGCTCTTTGCTATTATTCTCTGATCATGAAGAGCCCAGTGAACTTGGAACACACACTTTTATCCAACTGTTTGCATATCAGAGGCTAAAATCATGAAGAAAATTTCAGAGAAAGACTTTTCATGCATGGTCAAAGCAGGCAGGAAACCAGAGTCCTTTGTCTGTCATGGCAGCAACTCTGAAAGACCAGCTCAAGTTTTCCGCACTGGAGGCTTTGGGCTGCAGCTCTCTTCCCATGCATGGATTGTCTGCTCCCTGCCCTTTTCTGTTTGCAGCTCACAGCACAAAGAAGTTCCTATCAAAGCAGAGTACTAGAATGATATAAATGTTTAGTGCTATTAACTATAAGAAGTAGCAAATGTCCTCATATACTCCTGTCCCTCCTCATGGGAGCTCTGACTATAAACTTTGGTGTTCTGAACTCAAAAGTATAGCCCTGGAATTGCACCCTATCTGTTTGCTATTTTTGACATAAGAGTTGTACTCTCTCCTGCAGGCTGGTATCTTCCTTTTTTTTCTGTAGGAAACTCAAAGTGCTTCTGTTTTACAGATATGTTTCAGGCATGATTAAATTCACCTCAGAGGAATGGGATTTAACTGAAAGAAGGCCAACTGGTATTTTTTAACCATGCCCAAGAATCCATGCTTCATAAATAACCACTGGTGAGCCCATCACCATGTGCAGTCAAAATGCCACCAGATGAACTTCAAGGAAAAAGCATGTCTTTTTCACACTGTGTTTAAAGGACAGAAGACATATATTTTAAAAAGAATACCTTTTTCCTTTCCCTTCTCTGTTTCTTTTCCATAAATTTGTCCATAAATTTTTTCCACTGAGCTATTTTTCTTTAATTTAATATATTTTAAAGATTTTCGCCTCAGTCTTTGCACAATTCAGTTTCTGCATTAGATGCAGATTTTCTGTTTGAGAGAAGGAATTTCTTTTGTAAAGATGCAGTCCTGATTTAAAGACTTCAAATGATCTACCACATCCTGTGGTAGGTTGTTCCAATGATTAATGGCCCGTGCTAGAGAAAGTACGACAGCTTCCAACCATTGGATCTTATTGTGCCTTTTTCTGTTAGACGAAATAGCTATTTGTTATCAGAAATCTCTTCCTTATGTAGATACCTGCAGACTTTGATTAAGTCACTTTTTAACTCCTTCTTGGATAACCTCAACAGATTAAGGCATGTTTTCCTGACTCTTTTT
>VZRH01003314.1:1304748-1322961 GCA_013397555.1 Urocynchramus pylzowi | reverse complement strand
TACTTTTTTTTTTTTAATGTTGGGGGTTTTTTAAATTTTTTTTTTTTTTTTTTTTTTTTAAATTTCATAGTGTACTTCAAGAACCAGCCCAATATTCCCACGAGCATTTTCACTAATGCTATTTTCAGTTATGGTAGCCCCTTCTGAAATCCAGCTAAGGCAGGGTATCTTCTTGCCTTCACATCCTCCTCTGTATATTGTATGAAAAGTCTGTGTTCCTTTAGCTACTGTGATTCCCAAATCCCAGCTGAGGCCCTGAGCTGCTCTGCAGGTTCTTCTCCTCAGCCCTGCCATGGCTTTCACTGCTGCACTCTCTAATGCCATGCACTTGTGGAACCATGGATTGAGCTGCTGTGGAAGCAGCCAGGCTGTGAGGAAGAACCTGCAGAGCAGCTCAGGGCCTCAGCTTTTGTGCGGTGGCTTCCAAGCTGCATTTAAGGTCAGGCTTCTGCCCTTGGTCCTTACTGAAGTGACATTTTAGGTGAGTCTGTGCCTGCCTTTTACTGTGCCGAGCCCCACCTGGCCTTGCTGACCTGACTTCCTTGCTTGACCCCAGACTAGCCTTGGCTCTGTGGACTTGTCTGGGTGCGAGGGTTTGGCTGACTCTGGTTACCATCACTGGCCCAGCTCTGTTCCGTGTGGGTGGTGTGTTCCTGCCCCTGCCTTGCTGTTACCATCAGCTGTAGAACAGGAGAGGAACGAGGCCCTTGAGGCCTCAACAGAGCATGGTGACTTCTAGTTTTCAGTTATTCAATATCTCTTTGTTTGTTTTAGTCCATTCAATGTGACTATGTGGCTTTGTTGGGGTTTTTATCACCACAACTTACTATTTCATAAAAAAAAAGAAAAAAAGACCATGCTTGTCTGACAAGACTTAGCTTCCCTGAAAATGTGGCAAGAGGAATGTTCTGCTGCCGTCATTTAATTATGTACTGATTGTCTCCAATGTTAAGCTTCCAAAACTGGGATGATACCTCTTTTCAACTTAATAGGTTGAATGTCTATTAGTCACCATTTTAAAACATTAGCATGACTTTAGCTTCTTTTATAGTCCTCTCAGACTCTTCCAGCTTTTAAAAGAAGTCAGTGTATGTGGATCGGAGTGTTCCCTGGCAAGATGCTCTCATACCCCAGTAGAAGTTGGCCAGCACCACTTATTTGCTGCCTGGTAATATTTCTCTACTGGCTGATGGAACAAGAAGACGCTCCGCAGTCACTTCAGGATCTACGAGCACTCCCACACACAGAAGTGCTGGCACAAGCATGAAGTAAATGCAGTCATCAGAAGGACTTTAAAAGGAGTTAAATATTTGCAGAAAGATTAAAAGATCGGATTTTTTCATTATTGTCCTCAGTAATGGAGACAGAAGAGTAGCCCTGGCTCTAAAAGTCCTCCCTGTATTATTATATTAAATACTGCCTGCCATGAACTTCTGTAATTTATGCCTTACTTTACTATCCCAGCACAAGCCTCATCTAGGATTACCACTGAGCCCACAGTCCCCAGACCCCTTCATGAAGAAGCTGGAAGCTTGAGCCCAGCTCTGGTCCAGGTGGGAGCTCCCAGCTGTGAGGAGCTGCCTTTCCACTGCTCGGGCAGGCACAAAGCACCCTCAGTGCTCCTGACAGCTCCTGACCCTGATCTGAAAAGCACTTCAGTTCTCAGCAACAGGGCAGGAAATGCTGCAGTTCTGGGCTGTGCAGAGACATTTTCACTCATATTCTAGTGCAAAAACTGGACAGCAAACCCAACTGTTTTGTTTTGGTATTTTTGTTTGTTTTGTTTTGGTTTTTTGTTTGCTTTGTTTTTTACAAAAGAAACCACAGTAAAACTAGCCCCAGAGTGAGCAATTATTGGTGAAATAATTTGCTTTAGGAGTTAAAAGATGTGAGGAAGTGGTCAAAATAATCCAGATGACTCTATAAAAGAATAAGCATGAGAAATAATTGAAGTCACTAATAAGCCAATATGGGAAAAATGTCAAATGTTCTTTCCCTTTTACTTTGTTTTACTTGGAAAACTTTCTGAGTTGAGGAGTATATTGAGAGATTTCATAATATGTTAGATAAACATGTATTCATTAACCACTTGCTGTTAAAGTACACTACTAAAAACTCAAGGTATCCTTTTCCAATCCACAACCAAAATTTCACATCTCTGTAGCTTCATCTCTTGAGCTTCACTCATCATTTTTCCTAAGTGGAACTTTACTATTAATTTATTAGACTGTGCCAGCGAAAAAAGCAAAGGCAAGGGGAAACAAAATAATGTTCCTAATAACTCATTTTTTAGAACAAAATCCTCCCAGCCTGCTGCAGCAAAGACAGTCATATGGTAGAGGTTTGTGCTTCTTCTGGGATACAGCACTTGCTGTGTCTGGGTTCGATCAGAGTCCTGTTGCAGTCAATGGGAGTTTTGTGCTAAAGTGTATCTTGTATGCTGTCACATGGGCAAATGTCCACCTCAGGCTACAGCAGAAGCAAAATCACCACATTTGTTTTCACTTCTGACCTGCTGAAAGTAGGATTATATTACTTGTATATTTCATTCTGATTATTTTTTTTTTTTAAACTCTGATTTAAACAAAGATACCACTGTGGTATAATCTGATACCAAGGTCTGTGTGAGGGGCTGGACAAGTCAATTACGACTGAAATTGCAGACTTCCTTTAGTGTTGCCTTGCTTTTAACTCAATGTTTTTCTTCATAGGCAATCAACATGTAATTTCCTTTCTTCAGCTCATACTTTTGTGTCTCACGAACACCAGCAGTGGCACTCTTCAGTCTGAATTGCCAGATTTTTCTCACATTGTGCCACTTCCTTCATATTATTTAACTCCATCTTTCCCCTGCACAGATATATTACAGGGGAAAAGTGAACATAGCTTCTAACAAGTTGTCAAATGAGTGCAGCAACACTGACACATGCTGAGACACTAAACACTGACTGAGTCAATTTTCCTCTATACAAAATGCAATTATTGGTATTTTGCTGAGATAACTCAAGGGGCAGAAACACTCTTCCAGTGACTGGTTAAAACTGATTTTTGCTTGTGACCAGCATGAATGCTGACCTTTGGCTTCTTGACTGATCTTTGCATCTCCTAGAAAGTTCATGGAAAGGTCACAGAGCGGCACCAACTTCCTCCGTGTGTGCATGTGCCTGTGTGCCTGCATGTGCGTGGGGACACCCTCCTGACACTGGCTCCATGCAAGGGCTGGCCTTGCCCACTGACAGTTTGGTTTCATGTTTGTGGAAATCTGGACCCACTTATGCAGACAGCAAACCAGGCTAAAGGGCACATAATTTTTTATTTACCAAGAACCTGTGTTTGCTTTTCACTGGCAATTGCTCCCTATTTAGCTTTTAAATTTTGTTTCAGTTCTGATACATCCTTAGCTTAAGGAAACGGTGCTACACAGAATATAGTTTTTTGTAAAAACAAAAGGACTAAAACGTGACTAGAAACAACTACAAAAGAAATGGGTAACATGGCTTTTTCTGAAAAACACACATATTGAAGAGAATGAGTTCTTTCCTTAGATTGCTTTGTCACCGGCGCATCAGAAAATTAAAAAAATATTTATTGTATATTCTTTAGCTGATTCCTTTCACTGAAAAGTTCAGTGCTGCCTGTCACTGCAAAAGAGAGCTATGAATCTCATGCAAGCTGCTTTGCTGACACCATCAGCTGTACAACATCCGCTTCCAAACCAGACCTCCGAAAGCAGCACTGTTAGAGGGTTTTAAATCTCTGCTCAGAAGCTGTATCTATTTCCAAACAGCAAGAATAGCTCTGAAATTGTGAAAAATGCACTCAAGTCATATTTAGAATGATTGTATGTGGGGGATATAACAATACTTTTCAAGACTGTAAGCACTGCGTATATTCATATCTCGTGCTATTTATCTTGCAGATATACAGCGCTGGAAGTTGCTGGCTGCAAGCTGGCAAGCTTGTAGCAGTGAGAAGGAAAGATCTCTCTGTTTGTCACTGGCCGTATATCACTGCAGCTGTGCCCTTTGATTACACAGAGGGCTCCTCCAGCCATTAATAATAGGAAACACTTTTTGTCTGGTGAATGCATCTCAACGCCATCCTCTAACACCTAGGCTTTGCAGTGAGGTAGAAGAGGCAAATTAAGGATGGAGCTTGTTCATTTTACATTCACACTAGATGTGTAAACAAGGATAACCTTTGTTTTCCTCAGAAGAGAAAATATGCCATTCTTTTTCCTACCACCACAGTGACTGATTTTTTACAGAAACAATATGCACTGCCAATTACAACTTGCTGAGGAAGTGACACTAATGAATCACAATAACGCTGCCACAGCATCACGGAAAGTCCTGTGACGCCAGCCTTCCAGATTAATTGCATTACATATAATAGCCAAGCCACATCTGCTAACCAGGTGTATCAGTGTAAAAGATTTACCAAAAAAAGCAAAGCTTGGAGGAAATCAATATATAGGGAATGAAGTCCTAGGTATGAATACTGCGTTGCCAAAATTAGATAGCTATCTGAAATTGTCACAAATAATTGGTGTTAAGATTGGAAAATTCTAAACCAGTGTAAATCGTTTAGCACCAGAGAGCACTACAAGAGGCATTTCATGCTTGACCTGCAAAATGAATCAAAATTAATGCTAAGCTCATGTGGCATGCTGTTGCTCTTACCTATTGCAGCACAGCGTATCCAAGCTGCTCCAGAGAGGTGTTTGCAGTGAGTGGAGCGTGGAATCTCTCTGGGTTTGGCCTACATTGAGCATCTTTGACACAATAGGAGAAAGCTACAGACCATTTGTCTTAACACTGCTTTTAGTCATGTGTCAAAACCTTGCTTTAACCCATCCCAATTTTTATTTAAGATTAAGCCTTTTGAGTAGTGAAAAAACCCAACAAGAAACAATGAAATGCCTCAAAACAAACCCTGCTCTTGCTAGCCATTATTTTACCTCTTCTGCTCTTCAATTGCTTGAGATAGCCACCCCATCACTCAGGCCATGAATGGATTTGCACTGAAGGAAAGGATTCCACAAAATGCAGCTGTTTTGGAGGTATTCCAGATGTCACACAGAAAGGTATCATTCCCATCTCTGCATTTATCCCAAAACAATGCCCTCTGTTTATATTTTGGTAGAACCCACAGTTGTTTCATGGATGGTCCTGTGACTATGATATGTTCCTCTTAAATCTGTGCTGACAACTTACTTAGGTCACGGAGTCAGAGTTTAATTTCCTCGGGTTAGATTTATTCCCTCAACTGCAAAGAAGTAAGAAAGAGCATGCTTGGTGCTGAGTCAAACATGGAGCTGAAAGTCTCCAAGGTGGAGCCTTTGGCCAACATGCTGTGCCTCTTTTTTCAGCCTCAGTTACTGGCTTCATGATATGAGAATTTGGAAGCTGAGGCTGTTGCAGGATGCTCCCCAGCCTCAGCTGCAGGCCTGCATGAGCACTGCTGCCCACCTTGCTCCGTGGGTGTCTCTCTTTACTGAGTTCTTTCTCAGGTGGACAGGCAGTACATCATTCTGGGAATCACAGGAAAGCCTGGGCAAGGGAACCCACCCTGATTTATGTGACTGGCATGACACCTAAAAAATAAAAAAAGGATTTTATTTTTATATAGCTCTGTTCTTCCACAGAAACACAACAGCCGAAAACTACCATCTATCCATATGAATGCCAAAAAAGAATTAATCATATATGACTGGCTAAATTTCACCAAGAGAACAAACATAGCAGTCAGTTTAATATATTTTTCTAGAAATCCAAAAAAACTATAGCAAGCTTTTTTTTTTTTTTGCTATTTTTATAAACTACCTGTCCCAAATACAGTTGTTATGTTGGTCACTGAATTTAAATGATGAATTTCCTTCTTTTAAGGCTAAGAGGAAAAGATCACTAAGTTTCTTATCAGGAGATAGTGATAGACTTTGCAAAAATGCACAGCATCTTGAAAGTTTTGTCTCATATCACCATTTATATTCCTGAGAAATAGACATGTCTCACATTCTGTAGCAGTGTTTTGTGACATTTGGATTTACAATGCTCAAGTTTAAGTCTCTAGCCCTTTGCAGTCTGTCAAAAACAGCTTCTCTGTCCATTTATTTTTGTCTTCTGTGCTCTGTCTGAATATCTTTTGTAAATTTATACTTGACAACCCTCGTATTTCAGCAGCTGGCTTTGTTTCACAATCTACCTTGCTTGCTCTGTTGCATTAGCTGAAACAACAAATTTAATCCATGATGTCAATAGTAAATTATAGTGGAGATATAATATATGCCTGACATCACTAAGGTCAAGGCCATGGTGAAAATGTTGCAAATAGATCCAAAGGGTCTCCTCATTGTGGTAGGTGCTTGCTGTGCATTTAATATTACGAGAAACAGATTAGTGCTGCACACTGCATTATGTTAGCCTTTTAGTTAGAGCTTGCATAAAACTCCAGCTAATGTAAAAGTGCTCCCTCAACATGGAGAGATTCCAGAGAAGTTTGCTATGTCATTATATTTCATATTTTGTAACTGATAAATAATTAAAACAAGAATTACTTTACTGAAAAGATTAATTTAGAGTGCACATTTTCCATTACTCTAACTGTTTGAAGGGGTTGGGGGAAACATTTATTGCATACCTTACCTAAACTACTTTGCCATTAAAGTATCTAAATTACCTCAGTGAATTCTGAGCACAGAAGTGGTTGATGAATTGCTTTTTGCATAAATGCACTTTCCCTTTGCTAGAACCTAATTCTGTGTATAAACATACAACACACTCGCACACACACACACACACACACACACACACACACAGAGAGAGAATAAAGCAACTACTGAACTCTCCCAAGAAGAAAATTGAAGCCTGGAATTTTCTCTGTGCAATGAAGTTTTTCTAAACGTTGCTTGTATTATAAGCATCCTTGGACTCTCTGAGGAGCAGCCAAAAATGGGCTCTTCTGCAATGGCGGGAGAACAGTTAATGAATCATTTTCTCCTGTGTGAAAGTGCTCGTTGCTGTTAATTTGTCCATTTTTTACAGCCAGAGCTTTCTTTAAGTAAAAATTAACTTTCAGCTTAAAAGTCCATTTATTGTCCAATGGGAAAAAAATTGTGCCAAGTGAACTATAAACAAATTCAGTGTATGGCAGACTATGGAGATTTCCATTCCATTGAGCTCTGTTATTTGTTTTATCTGGCATAAAGAGCATCAACAACCCAAGGACTTTCAATCTGCAATTCATCCCTTTAACTTGGCTCTAAAGTATTTTCATTCCTAAATGAAAGGAAGGGCCAAATTTACAAAGCTGCAGCATATACCAGAGCACAGGTATGGCACTTGGCTTTCCCCATGCCCTGGCTGGTTGTATGGGATTTAATAGTTTCCTCCTCAGAAGACTGGTTACTTTTTGTTCCTGGTGTCCCTAATGCTGAATGGAGGAAGGCTTACGTGGGTGGTAACTTTTGGCTTCCATTTCAGCTTAGTTTTAAGAATGTGAGCAACCCCATGAGCTGCAGAAACATGCAGGGGAAAATACTTGAATCAAGATCTTTACATACAAATCCATATTTTGAAAATAACCACCTCTGCAGGAGCTTTGATCTTCATGTACCTTTGCCTATGTCCTTTACTCCTTCATTCAAATCTATGCCAGACCAAGGTGACCAACAGTAATTATCATTTATCTTGTCACTGTATTTTGTGTTCTACATGCAATGGTTAATGAGTTTAGGTCAGTTCTTGTGGGCTGGGAGTCAACACCACCTTTGGCCCATTGTAGTATCTGTTGGTCAAAGCATCCAAGAAATGGAATGACCAAATGACCAACCCTTTCCTGAGGCTGTCTGGCAAGTTTAAGTGAGGCAGGATGACCCAATGGAATTACTGAATCTTAAGCTTCTGATCTTTGGGCTGGTCCCTTTGGAAGGGCAATTTTCATGATTGATAATGTAGTCAACTATTGATAATTTGGTCAACTGCCATGGAGGTGATTGCTTTAAGGATATAAGTACTAATGAAAACTCCAAATCCTGTGATAGTCTCTTGTATGCAAATAAAAAATAGAAATTAGAAAATGGAGCCAGCGACTCAGTATGGGCTGCTTTAATGACTATTTAATCTCTCCCATAAAAGAAGTTTAAATAATGCTGTTACATGCTGATACTCTTAGCACTTGCTTTGGTGCATGATGTATGGCCAGTGTCTGCTCCAAGAATCAACAAATGTGCATTATTCCATTAGCAGTTTTCTGTTTTCTACAAAGCTTTAAAATTTATTAGTTATTTATGTTAATGTACTAGTGCCTTATTTTACATATTTATAGTATCTTCTTTCCTCTGCCATGAAAAAGAATGAAAAGTTTAGGTATTGCAGATCAGTTTAGCTTACATAACATTTACAAAATGTTGTTTATAAAAACAGTTTCATAGATAATCCTTTCTTTGCTTGGGACTGCTGATATAACTTATGTGAAACTCTTACTGAGATCAAAACAAGACTGAGGTTTTTCTAATACCCTGCTCCTTCTTTCCTTCTGCTTTTCAGAAAGGGGGAGAAACTCAAGCTGCATGAACAGAAATGCCATGTTTTCCCCAGTAAAATCTGGGAAAAGTGTAGGACTACAACAAAACACAAAAGGCTGAAAATGAGAAGGTTTCAGTAGGAGGAAGAACTGATAGGGCAGAGTGTAGTGGAGCTCCAGAGGGTTTCTAAAAGCGTATCTATTCAATGAAAATGTAGCCAATATCACTGGCTACCCAGGAATTTACTCTTGTACCTGTGTTATGCAGCAGGGGATGCTACAACTTGAACACAAATCAGTTACTTCTGGCTGATTGTCTTTCCTTGATTTCCATGGCACATGGTCTTTGCAGCACTTACCAACTCTGAACATTGTCAGCATCATGGCTGCAGAACAGACTTACAGAATTCCTCTTTCGAATTCTTCTCTGTCACACTCAGCATCTCAGTTCTGCCTGTACAAGTGATTTAGCACCATGATGTCACTCTGGGCTAAGTACAAGCAAAGGCACTGGGTTAGTGTGATGCTTTTAGTTTTGGCTGCTGACTATATGAGGTCAATTCTGGAGCATCTCTATCCAGCACTGCGATTTAAAAGCACGTGTGTGGGGTGTTAAGAGTTTCAAATTTCAGGATTCAAATTATTTCTTGATTCCTTATGTGTGACTGCAATTTGTATTTTCAGCCATACTAATGTGCTCTAATCACATATTATCAATGTTTTTGAGTAAATTTACTCATTCAATGCTACTACCTCACCTCAGCAAAGGCTCAAGTTCATTAGCATCTGATGTCTCCTTGGTGGCCTGTGGGAAGTGAGTTGCCTGTTGATGCACTTCCTAGATATTTTCAGTGCTGTATTTTCAGATGTTTTTAGTTGCACTTCTGCCTGTGCTAGTGAACATGTCCCTGAACAAAATGACAGTGAAAGAATATTTTAATAAAAATGCTAATACACTGTTTCAGACACAAATCTTCTTTATCTCTAGAGGAGTTTCAAAAGCTTTTGATTAGCTGAAAACCACACTTGACTTCCCTTTTTGTGTCCCCACAATGTGACTCAGCTTAAGCCACATTGGTTCCTAAATCCCTGTGTAAAACAATGAAGGGTGTCCTGTGTATGAGAATCCCTTATTGACTGAAGACTGCATCCACACTGACAGCTCACTTTGCACAGCCCTCCTGACAGACATGGGAGGCAAAACAGGTTTCAGCTCTGCTGAGGTGACATGAATTCATCTCAGTGACAGAGACCTGGGCTTAGTTTCCAACACTCCAAACACTCCCAGTCACAGAAAGCACCTGTGAACCACATTTGTGTCTTCCAACTAATTTTCATTTACTTGCCTTTTCAGATATTTCTTTCTTGGCATTTCTGAAAGCATTTCTTAGTTGTAGAGAAATCCTTTTCTTCCCAAGAACATTTCCAAGGCTCTGGATTATTTAGGGTTCAGTTCAGTTGCATGTAAGAATTTAAGGTTAATTTATCTAAATTAAAAAAAAAAACAAACAAACACCGAAAAACCTGAATAGACCTTGTAAACGATCTCTGAGCTTCAGCTGACATCAGCTTGTCAGTTTGCCTTTTATGTTTCCTGCATGATCAGAAGGGAGAAATTTGATCCCAAAGCCAACAGTTTAAAATGACCCATGTTATTCTACATAACTGTGAAAAAAATGACCATTATCTTATAACACCATAATGTTCATGAACATCAGAAGCTTCTTAAGAGTCCTAATGGAATATTGGGAGTGGTCAGGATCTGGTGGAGGGGACGACAGGATTTTGTTGGTCAGATAAAAATCTGATATACAAGGGTAAATTAAAAATGCAGAGCAAAATATTCATCTTTACAGAACAAAACAAATGCCTACATTGCTGTAATAATGCTGCTTCTACCATTTGAGCTAAATAGGAATATGTCTGTGCCTCCTGCCATAGCACCCCCACACCATTGCACATGCAGTGGATTCACTCCAAAGGTGTGTTGCAGTGAGAGCAGGTGCAGGAGCAGAGGATGAATTTTCAGCTGGGAAAGCAGTGTGTGCAAGGGTAACACTTTCAATTTCTGGGTCCTTGTATCAGGACCCAGAATGCCAGTGGCTTTTCTCTTGCCAAGCAAGCCAAGGCTTACACTTCTGGTTCCTGAACAAGTGCCACAAATACAACTGCCCCAATGACACATGCTGCAGCCCCCTCCTAGACCTTCCACTCTCTCCAAATGGCAGCCTTCCTGAATTAAAATATAAATAAATCCTTCTATAAAAGGACAAGAAAAGGAGAGTTCTGTTTTCTGCAGAAAACCCACCTGATTTGAAAATAAATATAGGGGAAATATATAGCAACCAAGAGTAAATGTTATTTCTCTTCGAACTTGTAAAACTCAAAAAACCAAATAGTCTTAAAATGTGCTCTCTGTCTCTGGTCTTCGAGCAGCAAGCTTACTCAGAGTTCACAATGTTGACAGAAATAAATTACAAATCATTTTATAAGGAAAAAAAAGGAGCAATTTTTGTCTTGTTTGCAGGAGTGTGTATCTTGCTAGGGCTTGAAGAACACTGCTTTGGATTTCTCATATAGCAGGTAGCTTCTTTGGGGAAATTAAGAAGCAAATTAAAGTGCTCTTTATGGCTGCTGAATCACCCTGAAAGCATATATTAATTATTATGAACATGTTATTCTTACAGATGTATGTGCTACTGTCATAAATTATCCTTTGTACCACAGCAGCCCCTTAGGCCACATCTGAGAGAGGAAACCCAGGGTATGTCTGGAGTGTGCACCCAGTGGTGGGAGTGCCTGCTCCAGCCATCTCAGAGCCTCCTGCAGGTAAGACCCAGATGTGCTTGGATTTTCTGGTCCCAGCTTCTCCCTCATCTTTCCACAGAGAGGACACTGAAGGGTATGGCTCTGACAGCCCTGAGTATCCCGAAGCTGCCTCAGGGTTCCCAGGTGCCAGCTCCCAGCATGCACCATCAGCTGCCTGAAGAACACACTTGTCTCCTGGACCCCTTGTACTGGGAACCACAAAATCCAAGAGCAGTTTTCCAGGTTCCTGCATCAGTGCTTTACAGCCTTATGTACTAGATGCTTGACAGATGATCAGAGATCCACCCTCAAGAGTGTACAAGAGTCCAACGGAAAGAATAAATAAATTTCAGAAGAATTTTAATTGAATTTCATAAAAAAATCTGTTATTTTTAAAAACTGGCTTAATATTTGGGAAGTTAGCAAAGCCACATGAAGAAATTCTGACAAAAAACCCCTGTAAAATACTATTTTGTACTATTATTATCTAGACAAAGTGAAATTGAAATTGCAAAATGCACAACCAAATGCTGAAAGTTTTGATCTTGCTCAGGCATAGATGGGTAGATTGTTTTCTATCACTGGGGATTTTCTGATTAGACAATTTGTTTATGCTTCTTGGTCAAATTGAGACATTTTCAGGGGAGAGTTTCAATGGCTCCTTTGTCACAAAAAGTTAGCTTTTTCTGCAGTTGAAAACATGGATAAAAGAGAAAAGGCAGACTTGGTCCAGCCTAGCAGAAGAGTCACAGACTCAAAACAGGTGAGACCTGCCTGGGAAGTGGCCAATGCACTCAAACAGTTCATACCATGACCTGCAGAACCAGGGATCACATCTACCATCTGTTTATCCATTTGTTTATCCATTTATTTGTTCTTTTTGATTTTTTTTTTGGCTACAGTTTTTCCTTTCTACTAACATTTTACAAACTTTTTTTTTTTTTAACCCCACAAAGGTTCTTTCTCTCCTTCAAGCCATTCCCCTCATCTCTAAAAGTGAGGAATTGTGTGTGCTCAGTGCTGGGGTGCCACATCAGATCCTGTGTATTCAAACCTGTGTTTTGTGAGCTCTCTCTAGTGCAGCTCACAAAGAAAAGGCAACCCTCCAACCCTACTGAAAATTGCAGCATATTTTTATAGCAGCTAGAAACAGGTATTTACCCTTCCTTCCCTGCTGAAGTTTTACCTACAGAACACCTCAGAAATTCAAGATCCAACTTATAGCATGTACAAGACTTTATGAAAAAAACCCAAACAACCTGAAGCCTGTAAAAAGACCTTCCATTTTGTTCATCTTAGCATTTGTGTCTGCTCTGCTGGCAGAGAGCTCTAATTGTCAGGGACACAATAGGCTGTGCTCTTATCTGTGATTAATAGACATGATCTTTCCAGAATGATAAATGCAGGTAGGTAAAGTCTCTGTGACTGTATCTATGCTACATCGTAGATTATCAAAACCCCTACAATATGGACATGATAATAAGTATCCATGGTGTCTAAAAGTGCTGGCTAAGAGTTCCTAATGTCTAGAATTCAATTTTTATGATTTTTATGTGGCTTTGTGGGGGAATATCCTCCACACCATTGAAATTCAGTTTCTTAGCTTTTGTTTAGCTCTCTTCTGGGGATTTGCCCCACATTCCTGTTTGAGATTCCCTTTTAACAGGAAGAGGCATCAGTGCCCTGCACAACAGGACAGTGTGGACCTACAGAAGTATGCACCATCCCCAGTGTGGCTCTTTTGAGGGCAAAAGGGCACAAATGGCTCTTACTCACAGAAACCAGCAGCCCTCTCTTGCCCATTTGCCATGGTGGCACCACAGCTACGGTACCTCAAAAGAAGCAGTGAAACACTCATGTCCTTTATTTCTGATAGCAGTGTTTCAGAAGGCTGAGGGCCTCTGACAGCTGCTGCAGAGATTAAATACCACCATTATTATATCTCATGCCATCCAGTCATAAGGGGAATAATGGTTGTTGCAAATGATAACCAGCATTATTAGAACTACCAATTAAAGAGATTAAGAAACTGCAAATGCTATGATATGTGAGATGCACAGCACCACACTACCATGCAGATGGAAACATCTGCAGTAGAGATGGGACATTCAGAAATGTGCTACAAATGTTTCAGGCACTCTTGCAGCCCAAGACTCAGGCCACACACTGTGAGCAGATGGCTCCACTATGCTTTGTCATACACAGAAACACTGCTCTGTTGTCATTCAATGGTGTAGATTTTTGTTGATAGCAGGTTAATGGCATTTGGCAGTAACCATTGTGGAGCTTTTCCCCCTTTTTTTGGTGTTATGGGTAATTTTTCCAGAGGAACACGCAGTGGTGCTGAGATGTCGGCTCTGGTATTTCCTCAGACCACCATGTGAGGATGGGAAAGGAGCAGCATAGCTCCTCTCTGTTTGCATGGCAGCCAATGACCAAGCAGGAGGTTTTGGCTTGCATACAGCTCTCTGAGGCAAGCTTGGAGATAAGGAGGTTCTTGATACTCAGATCCTAAGAAGTAGTTTTTTTCTGTGTAAATATTATGTAGCAGGCTAAGAATTAACCATGGTGGAGAAACCTATATGAGGTTTGTATTTGCTTTTTTACCTCAAGTTCGTGATAGACTTCCAGTCAGAGAAGTAATGGCCAGAAAAGCTTGCCAGTAAAGGCTGGTCATTAAATTTCTCTTAAATTTCTTCCTCTTAGAAATTTTCAGATCTAAAACTACTGATAGTTCTTCTTGCAGCTGCTTAAGAGAGAAGCAGACTACCCAGAACTCAGGACTGTGTTAGCTGAATGCTCCAGCTAAGCTACAGTGAGCCTGCTTGTATTGCAGGCAGGTCTGCTTTGCCCAGCTGCACCGAACCTCTGTTCTGGTGTTCCTGACAAGCGACACCCTTCTAGGGAGAGCTGACAATTTTGTTCTGTGTCCTTGCAGCCTTATAACCCACCAAAGCCTCTCTTCCACAGGGGTAACTCTGTTTTACCAAAGTACTTCACCAGGCAGACCCAAATTGGGAATCTGCAAAAACGAGAAGCAAAAGATGGTCTGACAAGGGTCAGAGCTGTCCCTCAGAAAAATGTTTGAGCCCATGACTGGCTATGTCTGCTTTATAAGTCATGTGTCTTTTATTACATCAGGATTTATCACATCAGGCTTTATCACATCAGGCTTTATCTGTCTAAGTGCTAAGTTTCCTCCAAGACTATGAGTTGCTACAGATATCTATTTCCATTTCTGCATATCAACAACTTTTAGTCTTCTAATGAATACCAGCAAAAGATGGGGAAGCTCATCTCCTAAATACTGATGATAATTATCAAGATAATAATGTTTAGACATTTAATGAGCACATTTATTCCCACAAAGCACATAAGCCATAGTATCTTGGGTGCAGAGATAGGATATAAAACCAGATTTTTTAACATGAATGAAGAGTCTTCTTCTATTTTTAAAAAACAAAAGATATAATGAGTGAGAAGATAAATTATCAACAACTTGACAATTTGGTGGGCAGAAGTACTGTCAGAGAATCAACAGGAGGAGGAATCAAAAATATGAAAGAAATTTTGAAACAGCTGCAGGAAAATGCCCACTCATTTTTGGATGATATATGCATGGAAGACCAACATAATCAGTTTTTTATGACCTTGAGGAAATTTTAGTAGGACAGGTATAGAAGACATTTCAGGAGAAGCTTTAGACTGGTCACCTGATTCAACAAAGTTAAGCACATGTTTAAGGGACTTGCTGCCTTGGGATCTTAATTATTACGGACAATTTCCATGTGTGTGTTTGCTTTAACATTGTCTCCTGCTGGAGAACAGCTGGCTGCAAATGGGCTGGCAAGGCAAACAGAAACAGGCCTGCAATGCCCAGCAACTCAGACAAGTCTCATCACCAGCACAAATCGGTTGCCAAGCTGACAAGCATGAAATGTCTCGGAAGGATCCACAGTTCATAGCTGTTGTGCCTCGTGGACTGTGTCACAGGCAAGCAGCAAGACATTCAGGGCACAGGGACACACTATTGGTGCATGTCAAATATTGAGGAAAGAACATAGATCCTTAACAATTCCTTTTTCTTCTGAAATACATAGGTTAATTTGGTGTTTGCGAATAGACCCGTGCTCTGTTCATCTACAGCACAGTTGTCTGGCTCTCCATTAGTAAACCTCAACAGCTTATTATTTTTGAGTTAATTGCTAATTTTTCAACTCAGACTGATCCAAGTGATTCACAGGTTGACAGACCTACTGCTCTGTCTACATGCCTAAATTTTAAATGACTGTTTGAGGTGAATCTCATTAAACAGATACAAACAGAGCCATGTCAAGAAAAGGCTGCTGAGTCACTCCCTAGTTTGAACAGCCAGAAGATGTACAGAAAGAGATGAAAACAGATGTACTAGGGGAAGGTTATCTACAATACTGAGTAGTGGAAGAGATACTGGCAACAAAAAGCAAATACCTAATGATGGTGCCAAGGTTTTGAGCCTGACAAGATAAGAGAGTTGTGATCACTGAGGAGACAAATGGGATGTGATGGAGAAAATTAAGGGAAAAAACCCCCATACTTTTCTTTTGGAGAATGATAGTCTAATGTAGTCATCTAGAACAAACAGCAGAGAAAGGAGCAGGGGCAAGGGCACTGGATAAGGCAAAGAGACAAAACCCAGGCTTTGAGGGATAGTTGGAAAAGAAGAAACTGATAAATGTGTATGGAAATACAATTAAAAAACCCTCCCAGAACCACAAGAACCACAGTGGGGTAAAAGCATCAGGAGATTGCAGGTACCTCACATTTCCCTTATCTACCTACTCATGAACTAACTGGAGTGTGTATTAAAGTACACAGGTAAGGAGCTTCTTCCCTTGTCCTCACTCATAATGAGCTAAGTGTAAGTGATGGAAGCCTGTTAAAAACGGCCTCAGACAGGTACTCAACAGATGAAATGCAGTAAAAATAAAAGTTAAAATATCACCCTTTGAAGAGTGGCTCAACCTATGAATTGCATGAACTACCTGACAGTCCTGTCCATGCTTCTTCCATGGATGTCATACCTGGGAGGCACTGTCCTTGCAGCCTTCCATTTCACAGGCAGCAGGACACCTGTGTCTGCGTGAGTCTGGTCTCAAAAGTCATAAAGTTGCAATACACTGGCCTACTTTGCTGTCAGGACTGAACTATGAAGTGGAAAAATCTAAAATTGTGTTCAAAGAGCAGAAATAGTGCTTTTGACCACCAGGGTTCACAGCATCTATATTGCAGTAATGAGACAAGTATAATTTTATGTTTTTCTTCTTTCATATTCCACAGAGACTTAATACTTCCCAGCTTCACCTAGTATGTACATGGAGAGAACGAATATCTACAAAGCATTCTTGAAATCACAGGGGCAAGATGCATCCTGGCAATATTAAGTGCGCATTTTTTGGAGCAGTGAATGACACTGCAGCAATCCTAGCCCGACCATGCCCTCGCAGACCTCTCAGTGGCTGGAGGACTGTGCTGTGTAAGTACCAATTATGTTGCTACAGCTCCTGAATGGCACCATTTTGTTGTTAAAGTGAACAAAGGATGCCTACGAGGCAGTGGAATGTAAGGTGCTGAGAGGAAAGTTTTCTGTGGCATGCTGGGGGAATGTGGGCAGCGAGGCTAACATGACAGGGCTTGATGAATGATGTTACATGAAGAGAGGCTGGGCCAGATGTGTGCATGCAGTGAATGTCTGTGCTGGGTGAGCTGGGTAGCTGACTGGGAGTGAGCGAAGAAAAGCTCCTTTCTGGGACAGGATTGCATCCCCCTCTTTTGTCAGGACCTTTCAGTTAGAAATGCTACTCTTGCAGCATGGTGGCCATGGGCTACACTGCGTTAACAGGAGGGTAACACAGTGGAACAGCTTCATCAGCAGACAGGAGTGACTTGGGCTCCCTCCAAATCAAACCCTCAGGAACCAAGCTTGCTGTTGATTAAATAATCATCACCTCAATTGTCGACAATTAGCCCAAGCAAATTTGACTCTAGCTACACACCGTAAACTCAGTACTAGGAATTCAAAAAAGTTGCACAATTAGAAGTGTCTTGATTGATCTTTTAGTCTTGAATCTAAAGACAAAAAAAGTTTTATTACATTTGGGGAATTAAAAAAAAATGTTTATGTAACATTCTGATAAATAAATTACTTGAGTGGAGTATTTTGCCCACCTCTATTTAGCAATGTCATATCTGAAATGTTTTCTAAACAGGTAATATTTAGTTCCAGAATATAACTAACATCCTACTCTGCTGACTATTTGGAGGCATTATTGACAGCAATGTGTGGGGAGGAGTAAGGTTAAAGTGGTAACCAGGTAGAACTTAATCAGTTATCACAGCACTTTGAATACCAATCATCAGAAAGGAAGTTAAGGAAGTTAATAAAGTCTCCTCTGAGTAGAGATTTCCTTTACACTGTATTTTTTCCATCTTTGCAAATGAAATGTACAGAAGCATGTGACAATTTTAAGGTCTTTCTTGTGTAGTTTTGCACTGAAATCTCCTGTGTTGTAATCTTCCTGTACTGAGAAAGTGTTTTTTTTATGTTACAGGCCATCTCCAACACTGTGGGAGAAAATACCTCATGAAAAGAGATGTTAGAGGTAGGCGGGCTCAGCACCATTGTAATGTAACACTGCAGCCCACAGTGGTAAAATATAAATGTAAGAGGTGGCAATGTAAAATATAGACAGCCTATGGCTTTAGACAAAAGAAAACTGTTTGTGAAAATTGCAAAGCATTCTGCAGCTTGCTGGTGATTGGATCTCTGGGAGAACAGCATTTTTTTTACAGCTAAACATGATATAAAGTGGCTGATTGCATGTTTTTCTTTTTTTTTTTTTT
>VZRH01003314.1:1285217-1296214 GCA_013397555.1 Urocynchramus pylzowi | reverse complement strand
TGCGCTATTACATGCTAATTTAATTTTACTATGGACGATATTTTCAGCATTTGCTGAGGACAGTAAATTTTGTAGTTTATGTTATTTCACTTTTTATGACTTTTTAACACTTAATAAAATTTTATTAGAGCACTTTTGTGTTTACAAGGCCACAAAACTCTTGGCAGGTTGTCAGAAGTCCTTTTTATTATGATCCTACTGATATACTGCGAGTAATGAAATAATCATGTCCAGAAATGTATCAAAGGCCAGAGGGATTATCCAATTTAATGGCTCTACAGATGCGCTGTGAGGGATACGGACAGGCAACGCGTCGACAGGCTAAAAGGCGTGTGCGAGGCGGAGGCAGCCCTGCTTAATTTCTTTCCCATTGCAGGCTGGTGCTGCGTTATCCTGGAGGCTCCGGGCTCGGTCAGGTGACTCCCGGTGCTTTCAAGAGAAATGGATTTATTCTGGTGCAAAAAGCTCTTTTCTTTTTATTCTTCTTAGGTGTGCATCTAACGCTGACACGCTTGCTCTGGCGTTTCCACTGCTTGCGACACTCAGCGAAACACAATTTACTGGAAAACACCCAATGTCATCGTGCCATTGTGCAGCAAACAGTGGCTTTGGGCGTTAGGATTTAGTCGTGCAGCCAACAAATAATTACACAGAAAAAAGAAAGACCAAAATAAACAAACATTAAAAAAAATCAAAAGCAGAACAAGCTGGTGAGATCAAATGCAAGTGAGATATTTAAGAGCATTCTGTGAAATTGTTGTTTTTTGCTTTTGTCAAAAGCACAGCTTTTGTCACGGCGCAGGGCGGTAGGAGTGCTCTTGTTTGTGCATGTGCCTTCCTTCCACAATGGTCTGTTTTTCTGCACTGCTGCAGTGCTACAGTCTGAGATACTGCAGCTGTTTTTAAGGCAATTTCCTTTTATTTTAAATAACTGTTCATTTAACATATGCTGTTAAACTCATTCTTGCGTCAAAAGGAGGCGATTATACTTCCTGACCCTGACAGCAAGGTGGGTGGCTTTGTTTTATAATTAAATTTGCTGTGCTTAATTTCATAGTTTTCTTTCTCTGCTGTTTCCTAAAGACATGCCAAAAAAGACAAAAGGTACCAATAGTACCAGCAACACTTCAATGCCAGTTTTGTCTCTTTTACACAGGTTGTTCCAAACTTCACAGGCACACTAGAAGGATATTCTTTCACAATTTTACAATTACTTGTGTAATTCCCTGTGATTTTAACCCAACCCCATTAAAGTCTCCAACAAGAACATATTTCACAATTTCCAAAGCAGAAAGAGGACTTTTTTTCTTCCAGCACAAACATATGTATTATATTCCAAAGTATCTCATGATACTGCCAGTAGGGATTTCTTTTTAAGAAAACAGGCAGTATCTGTGTCTTTCAAATATGCTTGAATAATTTACAAGGACTTTACAAACAGATCTGAAGACAAGGTTAGAAGTGATCACAGAATTTATCTTCAAAATTATGACAATATATTAGAGGACCACATGTTTGTATATTTATTCGTATTGTGAATCTGCCTCACCTTGGAAGAGTGCCTCCAAAATCAATGGAGCTTCAGGAGGAGTTAAAATAATGTACAGTGTTAGTAAATATGCCAGAACTTGGCCCAGGAGAAGTAATATTAATCATTAAATGCAGTTTAGCTTCAGGACAGAAGTTTTGTTATTCCAGAACAATTTCATCTACTGTAAGTCACATATTTGCAGGTCAAGGTCAATTTAAACTTCTTAAACCTTTAAAAGCAATCAAACTGGAAACCTGCAGGATAAAATGATATGGTAAAAGAAGTGATGGACTGGAAACTTTAAATTTGGAAGAGGAGTTGTTGCTATTGTTCTTTTGAGAGAGAGAGCAAACTTTGAAATGCTTTGAATATTAATATGTAAACATGCCACACATTATTTAATCAATGAAGCATCTAACTAATTTAACCCTTTCCTGGGGGGCTTCAGTTTTATTCTGGAACATCAGAAAAGGCCTGAGGAAGCAGTTCCCACCAGCATGGAAACAGAAGCAGAGAGGCAGGATTCAGTAACTGGACCTGGACTGATGCCTACAGGAGGTGTGCAAGGCTGGCAAGATAGTCCTGGCTGAAGGAGAACAACCTTTGTGGAATAATTTAAGGAAGCAGCATGACTAAGGAAGGCCCTGTCCCCAGGATGCAGCAATGCCACACCCTGGAGAGGTCCCTCAGACCCCAATGGGCATTGTCAGAGCCATTACGTGGGCTGAGACATTCCCCTCCACCAAGGATGGCCAGAAGATGGTATGTGGGGAACGTGGGTCCAGGGAGAAATCTGTGGATACAGGAATCTGTGGCTGTTTCTACAGATAACCCTGTTTCTGACTCAGTCATTCTCTAACAGCCCATCAAGCAGGTGCACCAGTGAAATGCAGCACACTTGGCACACTGGACGTGCCAAATCTACTGGTGCCCTGGTGAATGTGAGAAGATACATATTAATCATTTTAACAGGCCAAACCCTACCCCTATTCAAGCCAGTGGAACTTGTGCCATTGTTCACAATGAGACTAAAAGTGCAGTCATGATTAATTAGTTATTAATAATAGGCAGTTACCTGTGAGCTTCGTAATGACTTTTTACTAAGCACAAAGCTGGAGTGCAGTATGCTATAGACTGATGGACAAGCAACAGTAGATTAACAACTTATTTACATGCAACATGCCAACAGCATGAAACTCAACCAAAAAGTCCTTAACTAAGGAAGAAAAGGTGTTCTGTGAAAGCCCTTTTTTGTTTTAGCCGTAGAACTCGTAAGAGTGGGATTTGTGCAGCTAAAGCCCATTCAATTTTCTGAAAACAAATTTTGGGTTGCCGATGAAGTCAGAAAGTCAAGTACACTCCCTACTGAAATCTATTAAGGGACATTAATCAGGTCTTTAATGTTCCTTTTGCAAAACTGCTGGCAAAACAAGCAATAGGTAATTTTTCAGGGCTGTTTGTTATTTTTATTTTTTGGTTGGCAAATCATTTGCTTGTTGAAAGCTGCCATTTCCCAAATCAGGAGAAAACGTAACAAAAATTATGGGTCCCTCAAAGTGATGAAAACATTCCCTGGGCCTTGGTTACTATTACTTGAGAAGGAAGATTATAGATTAGATATTATTAGCTATTTAGGAGACCATAAGACAATCCTTTCTCAGTAAATTAGAACACAGACTGGAGTCCACATCTGCCATGTCCCAAATGAGTGCCTAATGCCTAAGTGATGGGGTCTTTCCAGTGAGGCCATTCCAGGGAGCTCAAGGGAAGAGAGAAAATAACAGCAGAGTTTAATTAACCTGTCTTATGAATTTTTAATAAAATTCCTGAAGTTTGGGGAGTTTGTGGCTTGTGACTGAGGCTGGAACTCCAGCCTAGGTCATCAATTTAGAAAAATACACATTCCTATCAAAACTCTATCCTTTTTTTTGGATGTAGTTATCTGCTACAAAGTTTAGTATGCTGCAGATGTATTAAAGAATGAAAGTACCTGAAGATAATGATATAAACTTAAAGTATATAAAAAATAAGACAGTTGAAGTGCTACCTACATTGTAGTTTCATTATAGTTTAATGGACATACGCCGATGAGCATTGTGCCTCTGTGTCCAATCTGATAGATGTACCCCATAAAAGCTTTCCTCAGAAGAAAGTCAGATAAGTGAAACTCAGTAGAAAAATAGCTGTACTTTCTGCAGCTATAGATTATTCAATCAATGAAACTCCTATCTAACTCAATATTACCCACATCCTTGGATTTACTTTCTGAACTCTCATCTGAAGTACAAACTGGCTCCCTCAGTTTCCTCTTATGAGTGTGGTAATTTTGAAAGCCCAGAAATCCTTCCTGAGGAGTAAGCAGTAGCTCCAGACTATGGTTTTTGTGGCTGAGACCAGATAAAGAATATCAGTTACAGTTCTCAAAACAGAGCTTCGGATTTGCTTGAACATAGTTATCATTTATAGTGCAATGTCATTGAAGTTCTTAAGCTGAGTGGTAGTTATGCAATCATTTAATGTTTTCTATTATTTTGACTTAGTCCCATTTTTCTTCTCCTTTATTTTCACT
The DNA here is from genome assembly GCA_013397555.1 of Urocynchramus pylzowi. NCBI lineage: Eukaryota > Metazoa > Chordata > Aves > Passeriformes > Fringillidae > Urocynchramus > Urocynchramus pylzowi. The sequence continues at coordinate 1,292,114 of VZRH01003314.1, read as the reverse complement.
CCATGCAACTATATATCATAGTTATGTAGCTATATATGTAACTATAGATATAGATATATCTATATCTATCTATCTATCTATCTATCTATCATCTCATTACTAGTTCTCAAGAAATTGTTAACATTTCTTTTACTGTCTCTTTCCTGGTAACTCATGGAGACAACTTTACTAATGGTAACCATAGCAATAGAGAAATGGAGTCTAACATGACCATCTTAAAACACACAACTCAGAATATCTACAAGGAATCTGAGATGCAGTTCTTAGCTGGAGGAATTATAAACAGCAAACCCAGCTGGAGAACTTCCTACCTTATACTGGAAAGTCCTACCAAACTTCTACAGTCATTCTGCTGCCCTGTTAGGGATTAGGGACTCATGTCCCTGTACCTGTCTTGTGCCTTCTGCATGAGGAGCATTGGTACAAGTAACAAACATGGCAAGGGTGCTCCCAGAGCCACTGGGAAGTGTCTGGCTGCTCAAGTGCTGTTCTAGTTACTCTCACAGGACAACACCCTGCATCTTGCTGAGTACACCATTATTGTTATAACCATTTTCCAGAGGAGAAACTGAGGCACTTGGCTTGAAGGTGTTTAGGTTCCTAGGGAAGTCCCTCCAGCTGCTCTGTTCTCACAGAATCTGCCTGACTTCTGTTTTTCATCTTTATTTGCCTAAAATATCCTGATGAGTTTAAATAATATCTTCAAGGTTTTACAGATCTGAGAGGCAAATGAGGAAGATAAATTCATTTCGCACAGGTTACCAGATTAGCCCTTGAGCACAGCAGGTAAGGCAGCATGAAATCTCCAACAGCAATCTGCCCTCACCTTCCTGAGTAAAACATGGTGTGGCAGGGAAGGATACACGGGGGTCTCGTGGGCAAGTGGGTGCCAGGGGCAGCTAAGGCAGAGGGGTTAATCTGAGGTGTCACACGTGGCCCAGCATGTGCAGGTGCCAGGGATTTAGGGTGTTCAGGAGCAGTGCCTGCACAGCAGGCAGTGCATGGGGAAGCCTGGTCCAATGGCTTTCCTCTCCCTTTTACTCTGGGATGGAGAACTTGTCCTGGTGGCTGGGGACAGGGGCCATTTCAAGCATCATTTTTGGACCCAAATTCTGCCTTTAAGAGAGCATTATAGAGACTGTCTGCAGCCTATCCTGGTCTCAGAATTTCTCCTCTCCTTGCACAGTCCCAGCCATACTGCTGGGAAGTTTGCCAGGGGAGAGGGAGGGCTGATACAATTTGCAGACTTTTTCCCATCTTGATCTGTGTGCATTTCTTTCCTGATGCACTCTGAGGCAAAGGTGAGGAGATGTTTGTATCTCCCTTATCAATGAGAATTAGCAGGATCTTAAAATACCATTTAGAAGTGCTGAAACAATGAAGGTTACACTGACAGTAGCTCTTCAAAGGTTCCTCGTGTAAATGAAGACTGTCTCCAAGAAGAGTCCCATACATAGTATTACACAGTAATCATTAACGTTAAAGATTATTGCAAATAAAATAAAATTCACCATGTCAAAATGGATTTGGATTGTGTGACCATTCAAACCTTATTAAAATGACAAACTTGAAAAAACTGGAATGCTTAAAAATCAGCACTTCTTCACGTGCTAGTTCGATTTAAAGAAGAGTCCAGAGGCTTTACTGAATTATATATCATTATATATTACATTTTCATTAATTATTCCCCAGACTTCAATGCTGGCCAAAATAGGGCCACCACAGGCACCAGGTCCCTCCCTCTGTGTAATCTGGCTTTCCACAGAAGATTCAAACCTAACAGTCCTTCCTCTCACATCCATACTCTTGGCAACTCTTTGTTTTCCATGGGGAATTCTAGGGCCTTTATTCACACTTAAAACAAGATGTGGTTTGAAATGCTTTAACACTTCTACTAAAGCAGCAGTTTCTTGGTACGTAGCATAAACCTGGGGCCTTTTCTCTTGGCTTGAAGGTGAGTTGGGGCATGTCTGTGCAGTGCTGCAGCAGTGCCTGAGGGTGCCCCACTGCCTAGCCTGGAGCACCACCCTGGCTGTGCCAGCTGGGGATGTGCAGGGCCTGCTCTGGAAATGGGAGTCAGACTGGCACCGACAGCCAGGGCAGGAATGGAAACTACAAAGATGGGTTTTGGTCATCCTTCACCATAAAGGCCATGAAGTCAGACTGGCTCAAGGAATGTGCAGGGGTCTGGTCAGTTTTTAGGCTAGTTGAAATGAGTCTTCTGTGAGTAAAAGTTTTAGCAGTTCATCCAGCAGGACAACTTTGCACATCAGGTTGCTGTGATTTAAGTGACATCCTTTTTATCACGATGACATTGAACCAACCTGAAAAATGTTTCAAGATACTAAATCCTTCAAGCTTGATATTTGGAATAGTGTCCTCTTTCAAAATTGGAATTTTCCCATCACTGATGACATCTTTGTATTATGGAGTCCCTTATCTTTCATTCTAATAATATTGCACAGACCTGTCTTTGTGACACACTGAAGACCTGTGATAAAGTGATGCAGTGAATTTTCTCACTGGGATATAAGAAAGAGATGCCTCCTGGACAGCTTCTGTTCTTTTTTTTCTTTTTTTTTTCTTCATAAATTTTACAAAATCCTGCTACAAAACAGGAGATAATTCAAACCAGATAAACTTATTATCAGATATCAGATATTTTACAGACAGTAACAATATCACAGGAAGAAGGTGATCATAAAGGCATATCAAATATAATACTTATTTTTAAAGTGTCTAAATTTTTTCTTCACAGTATTCACATGTCTTCACTGCTTCAAATTGTTACCATCCAAAGACCCTTCAGCCATTTCCCTGTAGGCTAACATTATGTTATGGTGATTGTAGGTCAGTTTAACAGCATATTCTTTTAAAAATATCACCAGAACCAGGTAGGACCTGGTCTACTGACCATGGAAAATCAGTTAAAGCCTTGCACTTCTAAAGCCTCTGAGTTGGTTGGTCTTGCAGTGAATATTAGTAAAAGATAGGAAGATAAGAGTTGCTTTCTTGAAAGCTTTGCATCATTCTCTGTGTACTCCCCGTGTAAACCTTGCTAAGTCAGTAGGTCTGTGCACATGCTTCACAAAAGATACACAAAGTAGGATGCTGTATGGAGAGAGAGAGCAATCTAAAAATTCCAACAAGTACTATAAGAAACATACATTGACATCAAATGTCAATGTATATAATATTGTATATAATAATCAATTGTATTGATTATTGTATACCATAATCTCTTGTATGTAATAATCAATTCAGACTCTGGAGAGAGAAGAAGGTCCATTTTTAGTGTTAGTCCATTTAAAAATTTATTTAGTTAGCAATAACCCTGGGATGGTCACCCTGTATTACAGAACTTGCTGCAAATGCTCCAGACATATAATTTAATCAAAATATCAAATATCTTTCACTACAGTCCAGTTAACCTCTGTAAACTAAATGATTACTTAAGGGACTTTCCTCACAAGGTGAACTTCTGGCAGGGGATATATAAACACCCTTCATGGCCTGAGTCTTTTTCCACTAACATACTTTGGTTTTGGCGCAGTTAAAAATAAGAGAGGAGAGGGTGGAAGGGTCAGCGTCTTCCTGACATCTAAAATCTTTATCAGTAACAGCAACCCCTCGGCTGGTGTCAGTGATTTGTGGTATTGTTGTTTATCTGTGTATCACTCACTCGGATGCACTGTTTAGATCCAAAGGTCTTGGGACCATTTGCAATCTCTTCTAGGCTTGCTGTACCAGACAGGGCAGACATCTGGCTGTCAGTTATAATTGCATCCTGCACCAGAAGTTGTTTTTAAACACTCCTGATTCCCTTTGAACGCAGAGCTGTGATGCACAACAGTTTCAAGCCATTACTGCGAGAGGCAAACTCAATCCATGACTTTAGCTGAGTTTGAAGCAAGATTTATGAGAGATGGTGGGGAGGGGGGCCATTTTACAAAAGGGTGGCTGTTTGAGCCTGCTTGGGTTTTAATGATACAGCAGTTTCCTTTCCAGCCCATACAACTTATTCTTTGAATGCTGACAGAAATAGTCAGAAATATATTTGTGGTGTTGCCATGTTTACTGTTTCCTGTTGTCTTTCTTGGGAAGTATTTTAACAGAAATTAGGACTTCACATAAAAACTCTACAGGCTCTGGGATGAAAGGATTTACTATTAGGTTTCCTTCTCACCCTAACTTGGTGGACTGTGATTTAAACCCTACAGACTCATGACAGGATATGATGCCAATTAAAAGCATGAAACCTAATTTTTTGACAGAATAATCACATAATCCCCTCTCTATTATCTGGCTAAAGGATTATTGACAGCACCTTTATTTCTCAGCCCAAATCTTGTATTTATTAGGCTAACAAACTGCTCTTGTTTAAATTATACAGGCCAATGAATATTGTTGAATGTCCAGGCGCAGGACTGCATTCAATATTGTAAAGGGATGTTTTTCCCCTGGTAATTGTCACACTGGGTCAAGAATGCACAGAAATGTAAGTGGACAGCTGGTTTTGGTTGAAAGCAGAGTTCTGATTTGCTGTTTAATACCAAATCAATTTTAAAGTAATTTAATAACAAATCTTATAAAATAAAACATTGCAGTGAAAAATTCAGCTGGAATTTCTTCCAAGATCTGAATTCAGTTTGCATGAAGTACGTAGGAAGTTCAGCGAAAAAACATTCCTGGAGTACAGAAAAGGAAGAGGTTAAGTCCTGCTTTTCTGAGTTGCCAGTCATGACTTCTTGAGCCCAACACATGATCTACACTGTTTTGTGAAAGCAAGACTTTTGATAAGATAGGCCATGCTGATGCACCGTTGGAAGTGGACTAGCCCTCTCTGTTTTGACCTCATCTGATGCCAGTGAAGAGCCGAGGGGCCAGTATTTGCCATTCAGTTCAGCCCCTGGTGAACTACTATCTATATTACATATGGATTTTCTCTGGAAAAGTTTCACATTTATATCCCTTTTGTGCAGCAGTGTCTGAAATGAGGAGGAATCTCTCTCTCCCTGTCACATACATGCTCACATAAACTGGAGCCTGCAATTTCCCTAATCACTAAAATCCCTTCTCCCCACGTGTAAGTTGTTAACCTTCATTACATCCCTAGGGAGACATACACTAAGCAGAGGCCTGTTAAAATGAAAGTTACCATCCCTCCAAATTGCCAAATCATCATATTAAAAAGTCCCCTTCTTATAAAGCAAGGTTCATCATTTGCAGTGCCAAGCTAATTCCTGCTCAGAGTTGAATGTAATTACTTCTGCTATACGATTTTATTTTTAAAAATACTTCATCCGCTTCGGCAGCAATACAACACTACCTATTGTGTTAAATCTTCTTAAAGTTACATGATTTAAGATGAAGATACATCTTACAGTTATTAGAAAATGCACATGGAGACTGCTTTCTCATGTATACATACATTGTTTTCTTTGAGCTTCAAGGTTAATTTTTATACTGTGTGTTTTCCAGATGCACATAGGATTTTCCTCTCATTTCCTGTCTCATTCCTAATCTAAAATCTATCGCCATTTCAAAATAATTAAAAAAAGAACAGGGCTGTTGAGTGAGCAGAGGAACTCTGGTGCTGAGGTGGGTGTGTTAGTCGTTCTGAACCACCATTTTCTCGCTCTTGCATGTGGGCTGCAAAATGGTGGTTCCATGATTTTGATGAACAGGGAACTGCATTACCCTCATCGTGCACGCTTGCCGTGCGGCCATGAAAAATGCCCTCACCCTGGCTAGAAAAAGGCTGTCTTCTCTCGCCAGTGCTCGCCTTTGTGCTGGATTCCCTGTGCTTTCACAGCCCACAGTCGCCTCAGGATTGCTCGTAATTCCTCTGTGAGATCTACAAAGCCACTAAATGCTAATTTCTAATTTAAAGTTTCTCAGGAGTAGCTACAGTACTTGTGTGCATGACATACAACCCCAAAAGGTAAGAGGACAAAATCACAGTAATTTTGTGTCTTGTGTTTATTAATAGAGGACCAAATGTCACACAGGCAGCAGTCTCAGGACCAGTTTGTAAGGAGAATGAATGTTTTGCTCGTGAATAAATGGTCCCTCCAGATCAAGGTTGAGGTCATTGGCAAGATCTAGGCATAAGCTCATTCTAAAGCTATGTGCACATGCGAATAAAAGAATTAATACTTGATTGTCAGCATTGGTCTTTCATAAGAGTTGTGTTCAGCCTAATTTTTTTCCTAAAAAAAAGTTGGATAAAAACAGTTTATTTGACACTGCAGCGTAAATACGTTGCTGGCAAAACAGCAGCCAAAGCAGGCAGCGACCTTGGCTGCCACTAGCTAGCTATCAGAGAGCTCCAAAAAAGAGGGTTGTGAAAATGTTAACGGAATGGAAATTGCGTGTGATTGCCCATAGCAGGATGAGGATCCTCCTTTGCCTGGGAAGAAATAATTTCCTTTCAGCAAGGTACGCAGCCGCTGTGGCACGTTAGAGAAAGCAGCTCCACAGCGTGCCAGTAACCACGGATGATACACAAATAGGCTCGCAGTTGAGAATCTATGTGTACTTTCTCCCCAGATAAAATAGATTCACGGCAACGGTATTTATAGTCTGCACAACAATATTATTTTTCTCTCTTTGGTTTGCAAGGGTTGTAAATAGAAAAAAGAAATGACTAAGCTATTAAATCTAGAATAACAAGGCTCTTATAGCCAGGTTTATTGTACCGGGGTAGGTAAAAGCTTTACGTTTTTTGATCCGCGGGTGTTAAATATCCTGTCTGCGCCAGGATCCCTGCTCGGCTGTTATTTATCTCCGAATCCTTGGGAGCAGGAGCGGCAGATGTCCCTAAACTGCGGGCACCACCTGGCGGCGGAGCGCGGCGGCCCGGCCCGGGCCGGGAGCGGCTCCCCGCGGGTCCCG